>CM039522.1:10764848-10818309 GCA_022433055.1 Begonia peltatifolia
CGGTACCGCGCACTCACGTCCCCACTTCAACACCCCGCGCGCACTCTCGTAGTGCCGTACATGCAAACTACACGTCACTATGTCTCGCGCACGCTCACAGCGCCGTGTGCCCCACGCACCCTGCCACTGTACAGCATGTCCGCGCGCACGCCCTCACACGGCACCGCACGACCCGTGAGCACCCGCAAGGCCGTGTGTCCCGCGCACCTGCGATCACGCCGCACTCCCACGCTCATCTACCCTTCTTTAGGATTCACTACTCACATCTCAACCCATTCCATATTCCCTCGACTCCCTACCTCTCTCCCGAAATTTCGGCAAAGTAACGGCTAAAAACTGACTATCCCAAAATTTAAAAACGCTGCACACAGCTCACCAAACTAACAGTGTTTATCTATCCATCATCTAGAGAAATCACCATAGTCAAATCAGAGTATGAAGACAACGAAAATCCATCAAATACAAATGAAGAAAGTCTCAGTATAGAGTAATATCATACTCTAACATGAAAAATATCTGCGTACGTCACCAAAATCACACGCACTCCATATACCTATACACTGACACATATACCTCATCTCATCGACTGTACATAATCATCACAAAAGAAGAAAACCTCCAAAACCAACCATGCCACAACCTACCAACTCCACGGGTCAGGTCGCCCTAACAAAAATCTGTAATCCGATGCTGCGGTCGCACGCCGCCAACCATCCTATGCCTCTGGACTAGGCACTCGAGGCTCACCAGCAGTATCGTCAGCACCTACACCATAGAACACACAACATAAGCCTAACGCTCAGTAAGTAATGCGATATGAAAGTAAAAGCCGACAATGAAATCCTATCACATGCAGTCTCTACACTCACACTCATGTTGTCACATCTGTGACGCGTAGTGCAGCCGCACTAGGTTAAGAAGGAACCTCACGCCACCCTAAAACCTTACACGTCGCCACCGTCCCGGACTCCCCAGCAACGAGGCCCACAAGCTACACACACGCATCACCACATGGCAAACACATCAGGGTAAGGGTGTACCTCGTGCCACTCTGCACCCTGACACGTCGCCCCCATCCCAGCCTCCCCAGCACGGGGCCACAGTTGCCACACACACACGTTTCGCGACAGCCCAGCCGGCGCACCCCTCTAGTAGGATCCGCGACTGGTGTTGCACCGGCTCACACACTAGTAGGATCCGCGGTACCACTGCCCATATCCTCACCGTCAACACATTCACGCCGCATGACGGCCCAGCCGGCCCACCCCTCGAGTAGGATCCGCGACTGGTGAAGCACTGGCCCGCACACTAGCGAGATCTGCGGTACCACCGCCACACGTCTCACCTCATACATCAAAACATGCTAAAAATCATTTTCGTTCCCGTTTTTAAAAATATGATGCATGTCAAACAATACGCACGCACACCACAATCAATCACATAAACCCTAAAGTTCTACAGTGTAGGCCTACTTGGGAAAAACACATGCATGCATTACTTACCTGGCGTCCTAAGCTCGCTCGATGCACAGCTTCGCCAAATAGTGTCTCAACCTAAAACACAACCAATGTCTCATCAGTATTTATCTCAAAATTCATCAAATAGCTAAAAATAACCTTGCTTAACTACACTCATGAAATTCCAACTAAAACGGTCCATTGGTTTGGTTTGGTTTGGCCGAAAACTAGCGCAAAGTTCGCAGCGCATAACGTTTACGTCCGTTAATGGAATCGAGTGATTCAAGTGGCTAAACGTTCCCTTATGAACCTAGGTTAACATCCCGAGACGGATATTAAAACGGTAAACCGCAGACAGGCAAAGAACGCCAAAAACCGAATCTGCCACCTTTATTAAAATTTCACATTTTCACTTCCCTTGAGCCAAAACTCACTCCCAACTAGTTATATGCATCAAAATGGCTATGCTACTCTCACACATCGAATTTCCACGAAAAACGGTCACTAATTTGACTTAAACCAAAATCCCGCATAAAAGTCCGACGCGCATAACGTTTGCGTCGGATATCGGAATCGAACGATTCCAGCGGCCATACGTCCCTCTAACAGCCTAATTTATCCCACAAAAACAGAATTTAAAATGATTAGCCAAAACTAGGCCAAAATTGTTAAAAACCGAATTGCTCCTGCACAAACAATGGTTGATTTTTTATTTCAAACTTCAATTTACAAACTTCCACACACAACTAGCCCTATTTCGTCCATATCTCTCGGCCAAGCTCACTGCAAATGCAAGGAGCCCGAGCACTAAGCTCGGTCGAAACAGGAAACCGACTCGGCTCACCTTCGGTTTCCTTAAACGTGCGGCATCACCCTTGCGCTACACTATCACTTGCGGCCAAATTCCATCAATGCCGGAAGCAGGCCGAGCACTAAGCTCGGCCAAACCAAAAATAATGGGACGGGCAGCAAAAGGAAAGGACTTACCGTTGCATTGCTGTGCGCTCGGTCGAAGGGAGGGCAATGCACAGCCAAACACTTAGTCCCGGCGGTCTCCCTCACGCTCACTTGCGTCGGCGAAGAATCGGAGCTCGATGATTTTTCTCCCCTCTCCCGCGTCTCTCTCTCGGCTCTCTCGGGAACTCGAGCTGCTGAAACCGAATGGCTTCGGTTCGTCGGGACAGCAGCACCTGTTCGCAACTCGCACCTCGCACCCACGCTCGTCGGCCGTCGATCACAGCTCCGCACACGATCGCCTCCTCACGGCACTTGGGTGCTCTGGAGAAATCGGCCGAATGGCTTCTTCCCGAAGCCATTCGGGCGATTTCATATTTATTTATTATTTTTTTTTATTTACAAAATTACAAAACCGCCCTCACGTGTTTTAATCTTCCGTGATTTCGTTAATTTCTCGACCTCCCGACTTTAAATTCCGAAAACCATCGCAAAACTAGGCTCCGCGTCTTATAATCTAAATTTTTCCCGTTGAAATATTTTTCAAAACTCTGACCGAAATTAAAATAAAAATTCCAGAAATTAAAAATTAAAATTCGAAATTTCCGGGTTATTACATAATCTTTTACATAATAGTAGAAATTCTCTATTTTCAATTCTGAATAAAACTCTGCCGACTACAATTACCTAAATCTGAAAATTAGTTTAGTACAAAATTCTGGGTGTTACAGTATACAAGTCTAAATGTCCGTATAATATCATGACATAATATTACATTTTGACATATAAATTTTTTTTTTTATAAATTTCACTTAACTAATTATATTAAAAGTAAAATTATAAAAAAAAATATTTAGATTTACGTATTTTATGATATATAAATAAGTTTAATGAAATCATTTTATTTTAATCTATTGAGATTGTCCGTATAAAGTTTAATAATTTTATGCTAAAAATATGGAAATTTTAAACATAGGAAACTTTTTTTACGAAATGCCTATGGATAAAGTGAAGGAGATTTCAGATTTATTTTGTACTTGAAGTTTTTTGTTTAAAAGTTTTTGAAAATCGTATATTTTTAGTGTCTCATTATAGACGTCTTTTTAAATAATAACTATGGTTTAATTATATACAAACGAACATATTGCCATTAAACCACATTCTGCTATAATTTTAAATATAGGAAAAATAATTGAAATTTTTGTCAAGTCTTTACTTCAGAATTATCTTCTAACCATTGTTTATGCTTTTTAAATTATAGGAATTTTGCCCATTATTTTAAAAGATTTTGTTTAATGAATCTAAAATTTTTTGCCCCAACCAGCATATCGATTTATAAGTTAATCGCACAGTGTTAACGTCATGTTTCTTAATATAGTATGTATTTATTATATATTTAGTCTAATAATATTTAGATAGACGTTTATATGTACTTTTTTTTATAGACTAATTTAATGTCCATTATATATATCTAAAAATTATAAAAGTCATACATATATCTTACTAAAAATATCAAGTAATTATATATTGTTTAGGGGATTTAATTTTTAGATATTATTAACTAATTGTGAAGTTAATTATATATTTTTAACCGACAGTCATATTAGCATATAAACGATATAACTAAATCATTATCTATGTTTAACGAAAATGTTTAGATTTCATAAACTATGATTTTTAAAATGTCCTAGGATTTTTATATATCTGATTTAAAATTATGAGTTAAAAATATATAATTAACTTCACTAGATATTTATTTTAACCGCACAACAAGCATAACAATAAGATTTATTAAAATTATAAATATAATTGTTAAAATTTCAGATTTTTTCAAACCGAGTTTGACACTTTATTTCCTAAAGTAAACAGACATTAAAAATTATAAACAATCGGACAAATGTGAAAAAGTCATAAAACTTTGTAAAATATTTTCTCGTGATATGTTGGTAGTGTATTTAAAAATTCAAACTAATCTGAACCGGACCTTTTTTCTTCAAACTATTTTGCTATTTCCTAAACTAAACGGACATTAAAAATTAGAAACCATCTGATAAATGTGTAAAAGTCACAAAACTTTATACAACATCTTCTATTCATATGCTGGTTGTGTAGTTAAAATTTCAAACTAATCTAGACCTGATTTTTTTTTTCCCGAATTGATTTTACCACTTTATTTGTTAAGCTAAACATATATTAAAAATTACAAACAATCTAAAAAATATTGAAAAGTCACAAAAATTTACAAAACATTTTCTCATGATATGTTTGTTGTGTAGTTAAAATTTCAGAGTAATCTATACCGGACTTTTTTTTCCAAATTGATTTTACAACTTGTTTTTATAAATTAAACAGACATTAAAAATTACAAACAATTAGAAATGTGAAAAATTCATAAATATTTGAAGAACATCTTTTCATGATATGCTAGTTGTGTATTTAAAGTTTCAAACTAATTCGAACCGGACCAATTTTTTAACCAATTTTGCCACCTTATTTTCTAAACAAAACGGACATTAAAAATTACAAACAATCGGACAAATGTGGAAAAGTCACAAAACCTTGCAGTACATCTTCTCTTGATTTGCTCGTTGTGTAGTTAAAATTTCAAACTAATACAGACAACACCTTTGTTATCGAACCGATTTTGTCACTTTTTTTTTCCTAACTAAAATATACATTAAAAATTACAGACAATCAAACAAATATGGAAAAGTCACTAAGTTTTATAGAACATCTTCTCGTGAGATGCTGGTTGTGTAGTTAAAGTTTCAAACTAATCCACACAGGACCTTTTTTTTCCGAACCGATTTTGCCTCTTTTTTGGCTAACTAAACAGACATTAAAAACTACTAATCAGCAAAAAAATAAAAAAAGTCGCAAAACTTTACAGAACATCTTCTCGTAATATGCATGTTGTGTAGTTAAATTTCAGACTAATCTAAACCTGAACTTTTTTTTGAACAATTTTGCCACTTTATATCCTAAACTAAAACGACATTAAATATTACAAAACATAGGGCAAATGTGAAAAAGTTACAAAACTTTACAGAATATATTTTCGTGATATACTGGTTATGTAGTTAAAATTTCAGAATAATTCGAACAAAACTTTTTTTTTGCAAATTAATTTTACTATTTTATTTCTTAAACTAAATGGACATTAAAATATACAAACAATCAAACAAATGTTGAAAAGTTTTGCAGAACATCCTCTCCTGTTATGCTTGTCATGTAATTAAAATTTCATACCTATCCCTACAAGACCTTTTTATTTCATACAAAATTTGCATCTTTATTTTCTAAACTAAATCGAGATTAAAAATACAAACAATCGGACAAATGTGAAAGAATAACAAAATTTTGTAGAACATTTTCTTGTAATATGATGGTTAAGTAGTTAAAATTTAAGACTAATCTAGACTAGACCTTTAAATTTTTCGACCTGATTTTGCCACTTTATTTTCTAAACTAAAATGTCCTTAAAAATTACAAATAATCAGATAAATGTAGAAAAGTCACATAACTTTGCTTACATCTTCTCATTATATACTGATTGTGCAGTTAAAATTTCAATTTAATCCGGATATGATTTTTGTTTTCCAAAAACATTGGCCACTTTTTTCCTAAACTAAATAGACTTTAAAAATTACAAACAATCTCACATGTGTAAAAGTCAAAAAATTATACAGAATATCCTCTCGTCATATGCTGGTTGTGTAGTTAAAATTTTAAATTAATCTGGACATGAACTTTTGTAACGCCCCGAGAATCCTCCATGATTCCCGATTCGCTACCAACTACTACTCGTCAATATCCCTCATGCCCTCTACTAAATATTTCTTAGAAATTAGGAAGCTTTATTTTTCGACTCAAAACAACTTTGTTTTTTTTTTTACTCAAAACGTCTTCCAAAGGAATTACATATAAATACCGCAGCGGAAACTCATTTAAAATCGGTTTAAAGAAACTCCGTTTTTAAAACATAAAAATCAAGAGACCGATCAACACTTGCAAGAGCCGGTCGACACTTAAATTGTCTCGGGTTTTGATCGGTCGACACTGGCAAACACCGGTCGACACTACATATCTCTCGTGTCCTTTCATCGGTCGACACCAGGGACACTGGTCGACACTTCTACCCCCATTTTTGAGAGGGGTCGACACCCGCTGTCGCAGGTCGACACCTTGATCCTCTCTGTCCTCGTAGATCGACCATGGCGGTCGACACCACTGCCCATTTTACACGGACCGATCGACACTTGTAACTAGGGGTCGACACCTACCTCGGCTCTGCCTTTCACAGGTCGAACATCGTGGTCGACACTCACCCCTTATTTTACACTGACCGGTCGACACCTCTGGACTTTGCTCGACACTTGCTCCCTAGAACTAGGTTTAAAAACCTTAAAAAACTTCACGAAAACCAATCTATTTCAACTCAATACTAAAAATAACCCGACGCATATTTTTTCATCAACTCAAAATCCTTATTTACATAAAAGAAACGACTACTCACGTTTGCAATCTATCTACTTACAAAATGACTCAAAACCATCTCTACCCGCTCCCTAAATCCATACCTATGAACACCACGTCCAAAATGCCCTAACAACCAACCGGATCATCCATTAACGTCCTCCTCCAACTGCTTCCTAGTCCTAGGCATGCTTAGGATACTCACTAGTTGTTACGTCGTCACCTATATCACAGAACTCAACTATTAGCTTAATGCTAAGTAAGTAATGCATACAAAAATACTAAAACAAACATCTCCTACACATGTAGTTTCTACAGTTTCGTCTCTACTTTTATTTTTATCTATTTCTTACATCTTCTTTATCTTCTTACTACTGAGTTCCTCTTTACGTACTAGACCTAGGTGAGCCATAGCCCAGCTCACTGGACAAGGCCAACCTCTATCTAGTAAAGTGACACACATCACGGTCCAACTCACTGGACCGGTCCACCTCACTAGACAAAGTCATCACGTAAAGCGGGGGAGGAGTAATACCCCTTTACGGTCCACCTCACTGAACCGGTCCACCTCATTAGACAAGGTAGCTCAACCCCACCTTCATTATCTTCTTACGTAACTTCTCATTTTGTTCATCTCATCACATCCTACTGTTTTACTTCGTAAAAACATGAAAATTCATTCTCGTCTCGTGTCCTACTTTAAAACAATGAATGCACAACGATGAAAGCATAAAATAAACGTGCAATGCACCCTATTGAACTGCGATGTAGGCCCAAAGGCAAAACTCCTACTACGTTACTTACACTACTTACTTGGCGTCCTTGGCACTCGTGCTCCGTATACGGCTCGCTAACTGGAAAACCTATAAAACCACACATTTCATCAATCATACTCATTTCCAAATTCGTAGGCTTTAACACGAAATCATAAATCCTCACTAAACCATCACTTTTAGCTAAACTCGAAATTTCTATACAATTTCTTACTAAATTTGGAAACGCATAACTTACCCAATACTCGTCCGATTTTGACGATTCAAAATGCTACGGACTCCTCAAGACGTCTAGTTTCTAATGGTCTCACCAATTTTCTAATCTCACACCTACAGCTTAACCGAATGGAACCCGTTCCATAACCTGAGTCGTTCGGTTATCTACACACTCAATCTTCTCTATATATTTTCATAATCTACTCCTATTCCTAGCTTAAACACCAACATGCGAATACAAATTGACTATAACCTCCAAATTTTGTATCTTCCTCCTAGGGCTCACCCAAACTCTCTCTAACTCTGCTTTTACCGCTCAAAACAACCAAAGGACTAGCTATCTACTGAAAACTAACCAAAATTTACCGTATATTTGAAGAAACGAAGGAGGAAACGTCGCTGGAAGGCTAATCGGCGATGCAGGGCTCTCACGGGGTGGGGAGAAGGGAAACTCACCCGGGGTGGGGGGGGGGGGCCTTCGTTCCTCCCCTGTGGTTTTATTAAAAATATTTTTAAAAAAAAATTATTTAATATAATTAATCTTAATTACTATTTTCCCCTCAACCATAATTTTTTTTTATCAAACGGCCATTCAGTTTGTTTCTAGCCGGAGTCTTCCAAATCTCTCTCATCCATTAGTCCCAAAATAATCTCTTACCTAACGATACAAACTTTCCGCCCTTGATTCCGACTCAAATTTCACCGTTGACCTATACGAAAATCCAAAAATTGAAATAACTGAAATTCTCGAGTGTTACAACTTTTTTTCCGAACCAATTTTACCATTTCTTTTCCTAAAGTAAACAAAAATTAAAAATTAAAAATTACAAACAATCAGACAAATGTGGAAAAGTCACAAAAATTTATAGAACATCTTCTCATGATATGCTTGTTGTGTAGTTAAAGTTTTAGACTAATCCGTACGAGACTTTTTTCTCAAACAAATTTTGCAAATTTATTTCCTAAACTAAAAGAACATTAAAAATTAAAAATAATCAGACAAATGTGGAAAAATCGCAAAACTTTGCAGAACATCTTCTCATGATATAAATGTTATCTAGTTAAACATTCAGACTAATCCAAACATGACCTTTTTTTTCGAACAAACTTTGCCACATTATTTCCTAAACTATATGGAAATTAAAAGTTACAAATAATCGGACAAATGTGGAATAGTCAAAAAACTTTGCAAAACACTTTCTACTAATATACTGGTCGTTTACTTAAAATTTTAGACTAATTTGGGCAAGACCTTTTTTCCGAACTAATTTTGCCACTTTATTTCCTAAACAAAACACACATTCCTAATTGCAAACAATCAGAAAAATGTAGAAAAGGCATAAAAATTTGCAAAACATCTTTTTGTAAAATGCTGGTTGTATAGTTAAAGTTTCAAAATAATCTAGACCAGGCCTTTTTTTTCTGATCAAATTTTGCTCCCTTTTTTTGGCTAAACTAAACCACCATTAAAATTTACAAATCAACATAAATATGTTGAAAGGTCACAAAACTTTGTAGAACATCTTTTGGTGATATGTTAGTTTTGTAGTTAAAATTTCAGACTAATTAGGATTGGACCTTTTTTTCCAAATCAATTTTTACCCTTTATTTCCTAAACTAAACAGACATTAAAAATTACAAACCATCGAACAAATGTGGAAAAGTAACAAAATTTGGCTAAACATCTTCTCCTAATATGCTAGTTGCATAGTAAAAATTCAAACTAACTAAGGTCGGACTTTTTTTTCGAACTGATTTATTGCTTTATTTCCTAAACTCAATGGATATTAAAAACTACAAACAATTGAACAAATGTGAAAAAGTTACAAAACTTTGTAGAACATCTTCTTGTGATGTGCTGAATATGTAGTAAAAATTTAAGACTAATTTAGACAAGACTTTTTTTTTTCCGAAATGATGTTGCCACTTTATTTCTTAAACTAAACAAACATTAAAAATTACAAATGTAACCTCGAAATTTCCCGTTAAATAATTTTTGAGTTTACGTAATAGTAAACAGTGAGATTCTAGTCGGAATTAAGGGCAGAAAATTTAGCCGGTTAGGTTGAAGATTACTTTGGGGCTAATGGTGAAAAGAGAGTAATAAGATTTCGATAAAAAACAAACGGAATAACAGTTTGATTAAACGGTTGGAGATTGGGAGCGATTTAGTAATTAGATTTATTATTATTATTAAAAAAAAACAACATATATCAAAACACCCTCGGGTGTTTTCTCCTCCCAGGACCGAAATCCTCCATTTTCCTCTTTCTTCTCTGCTTTCTCTCCTTCCAGCACCGAGTTCTTCTCCGTTTCCTCCTCTGTTTCTTCAATTTACGGTAAGCTTTATTTAGTTTTATAGTAGATAGTTAGCCTTTTAGTAGTTTGAGCGGTAAGAGAGAAGTTAGAGAGGGTATTGGGTAGTTTTGGTGAACCCTAGGAGAGAGAAATTAGATTTTAAGGTTATAGTCGATTTGTATTCGTGTATCGGTGTTTAAGCTACAAGAAGTAGTAGATTATGAGTTTCTATGGAGAAGATTGAGCGTTTGGATAACTGAATACTGGAGTTACAGAACGGTTTTTGTTTGGCCACATTTGGCCAAGCTGTAGGTGTTGGATTAGGAATTGGATTATACCGTTAGAAATTAGACATTCTATAGAATCCGAAGCATTTAAAATCATGTAAATCGGACGAGTATTAGATAAGTTATGCATTTTCGAAGGTTGGTCAAAAATTGAGTTGGAATTCAGGTTTATATAGATAAGATGTTAAATTGTTATTTCCTTTAGAGTTTTACGAGTTGGAAGGAAAGTAGAATTGATGATGTGTGGTTTTATAGGTTCCCAAGTTTAGCGAGCGAACTACGAATTTCGGGATACGAATTGCTAAGTACGCCAGGTAAGTAGTGTAGTAGGTGCTTTTGCCTTCGGGTCTACATCACAGATCGGCAGGTTCCATGCATGTTTATTTTATTTTATACTTTAGCGATTATGCATAATGATTTTAAAGTACGAGAATGAAACGAAAACGAATTTTCATGTTTTTATGAAATGAAATAATAGGATATGACGTAATGAACGAATTGAAAAGATACGTAAGAAGATAATGAAGGGAGGTTGAGTGGTCTTGTCCCGTGAGGTATACCGCGAGGTGTATCACTTCTTCCCCCGCTTTACTTGGTGGCCTTGTCTCGAGAGGTTGACCGTGAGGTGTGTCACTTTATTAGATCGAGATTTGCCTTGTCCTGTGAGGTGGACCGCAAGGTGTGTCACCTTAATCTATATGCAAAGAAGAACCCAGTAGTAAGAAGATAAAGAAGATGTAAAAAAGAGACGAAAATGAAAGTAAAGACGAAACTGTAGAAACTGCATATGTTAGAATAGGTGTTTTTTCCGTTTTTATGTTTGATGTGCATTACTTACTTAGCATTAGACTAATAGATGAATTTTGTGATATAGGTGACGAGACAGTAGCTAGTGAGTACCCTGAGCAAACCCAAGACTAGGAGGCAGTTGGAGGAGTGCGCTCGTGGACGGTTTGGCCGGTTGTTAAGGCATTTTTACCATGGTGGGCGTAGGTACGGGTTTTAGGGTTTAGTTGAAATCGCTTTGAGCCGTTTTAAGTTGTTTTGACTCATTTGGATGTATAAATGAATTTCAAACTTTACTAGTCGCTTTTTTTTTTATGTAAATAATGATTTTGAGTTGATGGAAAAGTGTACGTTGTTTTATTTTTAGCATTCGATTGGAAGTCTGATTGTTTTTGGAAAAGTTTAAAGTTTCTAGTTGGATTTCTGGGAAGAAAGCGTCGACCGATAGGCTTAGTGGTACATCAAACCTGACAAGTGTCGACTGCAAGGGTTGACTTGCGAAGGCAGAGCCGAATCAAGTGTCGACCTACATCTGTAGGTGTAGATCGGTTAGTGTAAAGATGGTATGAGTGTGAAAGGATGAAGATGTCGACCTGTGAAGACAAGTATCAACCGCAATCTGTGATGAGCGTAGAAGTGTTGACCGCGGGGCTCAACCGGTGCAGGCAGAGAAGATTGAAGTGTCGACCTGTGTTCACAAGTGTCGACCAGATTGTGTGATGGGTAGAAAGGTGTTGACCACTAAGGTCGACCGATAAAAACAAAGGCAAATGAAGTGTCGACTGATTCTTACAAGGGTCGACTGAAAATGTCTTTTAATGTTTTAAAAGTTTGAAATTTTATTTAAACTGATTTTGATCAAAATCTTCCGCTGCAACGATTTTAAACGTTTTCTAAAAGGTCATTTTAAGTCGAGAAACAAAGTTCTTAATTTTTACACGAATTTTACCAGATTGTATGCGTTTGAGTAGAGTCAGGGACCCAGTCTGGGGACGACTTGAGGGCGCTATAGAGATGAGATCAGAGTAGTGAATAGTAGTAGTGAGCGTACAGGAAACCTTGTGGGTTTTCGAGGCGCTACAAAGATGGTATCAGAGCGGAGAACAAACCAGAAACGAGTAGGTTTTCGAGGCATTACAACAAAAAATTAGACAAATGTAGAAAAGTGACAATATTTTGTAGTACAACTTCTCGTGATGTGTTGTTTGTGTAGTTAAAGTTTCAAACTAACTAAGATCGGGCATTTTTCTTCGAATAAATTTTGCCCCTTTTTTAGCTAAAGTAAACTGACAACTACAAATCACCATAAAAATATAAAAAGTCACAAAACTTTGAAGAATATCTTCTCATGATTTGGTTAGTGTGTACTTCAAATTTCAAACTAATCTGGACCGAACCTTTTTTTTAATAGATTTTGCTGCTTTATTACCCAAACTAAATAAACATTAAAAATTACAAATCATCAAACAAATGTAGATTGGTCACAATATTTTATAGTACGTCTTCTCGTAATATGTTGGTTGTGCTGTTAAAATTTAAGACTAATCCGAACTGGACCTTTTTTTCTCATAACAGATTTTGCACTTTATTTCCTAAACTAAAAACTATAAAACATCAGGCAAATTTGGCGAAGTCACAAAATTTTGCAATACATCTCTTGATTTGCTCGTTGTGTAGTTAAAATTTCAAAGTAATACAGACAACATATAACACCCAGAATTTTTATTAAAATGATTTTTAGATTTTCATATCGGTAAACGACAGAGCTTTAGTCAGAATCGAGGTCAAAATTTTATACTATTAAGTAAAGGATTATTTTGAGCAGAATGGACAAAACAAATTTATAAAAATTAAAATAAAAGCGGACCAAATAAACGTTTGGTTAAAATAATAAAGGGTGAGGGCGTTATAGTAATTAGTATTATTATTATAAAAAATAATAATAATAGGAGAAGAAGAACACCCTAGTGTCTTCCTCCCCCACCTATGCGAAATCCCTTTCCCCTCTCTGTTTTCCTTTCTCACGCCGCAAAGCTTCAGCCAAAATCCTCTTCGTTATTTCTTCCTTCTTGTTCCTAACAACGGTAAGCTTAAGCTTTGGTTAATGGATGTTGTTGACTTAGGCGTTAGGTTATTGATCTTTGGTGGAGGATTTTCAGGTTAGGGTTTTGAAGTTTATGGATCTATTGATGGCTATTGATGAATTTTGGATATTAATGAGTATTAGTGGTTGAGTTTTGATGGTTTGGATAGATAAAACTCGGGAATGCTTTTGTTGAAAATATCGTTTTATGGCATAATAGGATTCCAAATTTTCTAGGTTTAAACTTTAGGTCTAATGTGAAAATTGGTTATAGCATGTTAATGTGGGCATTATGAGTAATCTATAGGAGTTGGAATTGTTGAATTTGGATAAGCGTAGCTTAAGTTATGCAATTTTGAGGTTTAGGGCAATTTGTGACCCAACCCAAAAATTTGGTGTTTAATGGTCGGAATGATTTCGTATTGTCGGGAGTGGGTTAAGGTCGATGATTTTGGGACTTTTAAGTCTTTTAAGAGTTCCAGTTCTTCAAATTGGATCGGTGATTTGAATTTCAGGCTATAGGTTTTCAAAATGCGAAGAAACAATCAAACCACGTATAAGTTTGCTAAGGATGCCAGGTAAGTAGTGTATGTAAGTGCTTTTGCCTTCGAGCCTACGTCACAATTTGTTAGGTTGGATGCATGCATGTTTTATGATTTAGTAGATTATGCATCATGATTTTAAAGTACGGGAACGAAACGAAAATGAATTTTCATACTTTTGTGAAATGAAACAGTAAGTTGTGATACGTGATGAATGAAATGAAAATGTGCGTAAAAAGATAATGAAGGTGCGATTGAGTGGCCTTGTCCCGTGAGATGGATCACAAGTTGTGTCACTACTTCTCCCCCTTTACGTGGTGGTCTTATCCTAAGAGGTGGACTGCGAGGTGTGTCACTTTTACTAGATCGATGTTGCCATTAACCCCTGAGGTGGACCACGAGGTGTATCACCTTTATCAAGCACGTAAAGAATAACCGAGTAGTAAGATAAATATTGTGTAAAAAAGAGACGAAAACAAAAGTAGAGTCGAAACTGTAGAAACTGTATATGATAGGATGTGTATTGTTTTCAGTGTTTGTAGTTTATATGCATTACTTACTTAGCATTAGAATAATAGATGAGTTCTGTGATGTAGGTGATGAGGTGGTCGTTGGTGAGTACTAAGAGTATGCCCAAGACTAGGAAGTAGTTAGAGAGGTGCGCTCGTGGGACAATCTGGTTGGCTGTTAAGGTGTTTTGACCAATGTGTGTGTATGTAAGGATTTCAAGTTGTGTTGAGTTGTTTTAATGTATAAATGGACTTTAATCTTTTAGTAGTCATTTTTATATATATAGTGGATTTTGGAATTGAGTGGGAAGTGTAGGTTCGAACTTTTAAACTCCGCCCGTTACTCTTTATTGGAATGGAGAATTTTCTGTTAAGGTTACTAGTGTAAGGTGTCGACCGGTATGCACAGGTGTCGACTAAACTAGATAAATGTCGACCGCGAGGATCGACCTATGGAGACAGCACCAAACCAAGTGTCAACCTCTGTGTAGGTGTCGACCGGTTGGGTTAAAATGATAAAAGTGTCAACCACGGGATTCGACTGTTGCAAAAAGAGAGGATCAGGGTGTCGACCTATGAAAGCAGGTGTCGACCTGTTAGTGAGGTGAGCATAGAGGTGTCGATCATAAGGATCGACCGGGGCGAACAGAGAAGATTGATGTGTCGACCGATGTAACCGGGTGTCGACCTGTGCAAACAGAAGCAAATGAGGTGCCGACTTATATATATAGGTGTCAACCCCTGTGCAGAACGTGTCAAGTGTCGACCGAAGGTTTTAGTGGTCGACCGAAAATTCCTTTTTATTGTTTTACAAACTTGAAAGTTTATTTAAATGGATTTTGTTTAAAGTCTTCCGCTGTAATGCTTTTAAATGTTTTCAAAGGTGTCATTTTAACTTGGGGAAATAAAGTTTTAAATTTTTCACGAATTTCATTCGATTTTAATGTGTAAGAGTATGGTTAGCGACCCGGGTCCGGGGATGACTCGGGGGCAGTACAGCGTTGGTATCAGAGCGAACCAGAAACTACTGGGTTTTCAGGGCGCTACAGAGTTGGTATCAGAGCGAACTAGAAACTAGTAGGTTTTCGGGGCGCTACAGAGTTGGTATCGGAGCAAACCAGAAACTAGTGGGTTTTCAGGGCACTATAGAGTTGGTATGAGAGTCAATTGGTCAAATAGTTCAAATGATTACCTAACAGCGCCAATCGTCGCATGACGTGCTTCGACAACTGTAAGTATTTAAATTTAGCTTAGTTATTAGATGCTTATGAAAATGATTAACATTTGTCCAGGAAATTAGTCAAAATGTCTAGACGACTAAGACGCCCGAGAACTCCGAGAGAGACCGCAGATTCATGGAATGAGGATGATTGGATGACAATCAGACAACTGGCTGAATTGGTGAACTGACAATCTTAGCAGCCGGGAATTTTATTGAATCAAGAAGTTCAAGAAAGTGCTTGTTCTAGCTTCTAGTCAGGACCAGTCGGGAGATAGATTTCGGAGGTTGGGACAACTGACTTTTGAAGGAAAGTCATCGGATCCAACGACTAAAGAGGAATGGGTCCACATGATTGATAGTGTGTTCAAGTATGCGAAGGTAGAAGAGGAAGATGAGATTTCATTAGCCACGTTTCATTTAGCGAAGGATGCCCCATTTTGGTTGGAGGCTATGGAGACCACCACTGATGTACAACATATGTCATGAGAGAAGTTCAAAGAAGCTTTTTATGATAAGTATTTCAACAAGACAGTTCAGGCAAGTAAGAAAATGGAGTTCCTATAGTTGAAGCAAATGGGATAGGTAACTGAGTGCAACTGCTAGTTTGAGTCCTTGTCCCAATTTGCCAGCAATTTAATCAGTAGAAACAAGGATAAAGTGTTTCAAATTCTAGAAAGATTAAGGCCAGAAATATACCAAGGAGTAAAGATAGTCGGAACTCAAGAAGTGCCATATTTGAAGATCGTGGCTAAGACACTAGAGGTGGAGGAAGCTGAAATGAAATGCGTTAAGCAGAGGGAAGCTTCCAGAAGATTTTTCAAGGAGATTACCACGCAGCAAAGCAGAGATATCCCTCAACAGCAACAATAGAGAGGCACAAAGAGGACTAGCGAAAGTTCGAGTAGCTAGGGAAGTAACAAAAGGCCTGAAGGGTCGGTGTACTACCCTTAGTGCCCTAAGTGTTTGAGGTACCACCCGGGTGAATGCAGATTGAACTCAGAAAAATGCTATAATTTTAACGAAGCTGGACACCTGGCCAGAGATTGCCTAAAACCCAGAGTTACTCAATGTTTCAACTGTAACGAGGTGGACCATGTTAGTAGAGATTACCCAGCTGTGAAGAATGGGCCGACACGCACAACACCGAGAATATTCGCTATGATCGAGTCGGGCGATGATGACAAGCCAGCTATAGTGTCATGTACTATATTGATAAATTCTGTATCTACTTATACCTTGATTGACTCCGGTGCAATGCACTCGTTTATTGCAACTGCGTTCATGGTCAAATTAGATGTATGGTCTGTAGCGACGGACTGTAGTTATGAATTGATGTTGCTTTATGGGGGACGTATGCATTTCAATCAAGTCGTACAGGATAGTGTAGTGTCTGTGGGAAGTAAGAATTTATTAGCCAATCTTATTATTATGGGCATAACTGGATATGATGTGATTCTGGGAATGGATTGGCTGTTCAAGCACTACACTACGATTGACTGTAGAATAGGAATAGTGAGATTTCAACCCCCAGGTGGTGAGGAGCACACTTTTCTGGCCGTTAAAAATGTCAAGAAAATATTCGTGATGGAGCCTATCGATGCTTGTCAAGTTCTAGTAGGTGAATCTTTTGGTTTTCTCGCCAGTATTATAGATATGCAAATTTCTAGGGAATCAAAGCCTCAAGACATTTTAATTGTTCAAGACTTTCCCGAAGTTTTTCTAGATAATTTACTTGGTTTGCCTCCGAATTGAGAAATAGAGTTTGATATAGATGTACATCCAAGAGCTGTGCCGGTGTCGAATAATCCTTATAGATTAGCACAAACAGAACTAAAATCGTTAAAGAAGCAATTAGAGGAGTTGGTGGAAAAATGATTTCTACGCCCTAGCTTTTTACCGTGGGGCGCACCAATCTTTTTTGTCAAAAAGAAAGATAGATCGTTACAAATGTGCATTGATTATCGAGAATTGAATAAGTTGGCCATTAAGAACAAGTATCCTCTGCCAAGAATAGATGACCTGTTCGACCAATTGCAGGGGGCACGAGTCTTTTCTAAGATCGAGCTAAGTTCGGGCTATTATCAGCTAAAGGTCAGGCCATAAAATATTCCAAAGACTGCTTTTCGGATGAGATACGGACATTACGAGTTCCTGGTGATGTGCTTCGGATTGACAAATGCTCTAGCCACCTTCATGGATCTAATGAACAAAGTATTCCATAATTATCTCGATAAATTCATCATAGTGTCTATCGACGATATATTGGTGAATTCTCATAATCAGGAGATTCATAAAGAGCACTTAATGTTGATATTGGAGACTTTGAAGCAACGCCAACTTTATGTGAAGTTTTTTAAGTGCGAGTTCTAGCTTCATATGATTCATTTCCTTGGTTATGTCATCTCAAGTGAAGATATATCTGTTGATCCAGCGAACATCCAGACAGTTAAAGAATGGCCACAACCGAAGAGTGTTACTGAGATACGAAGTTTCATCGGGTTAGCAGGTTATTATAGGAGGTTCAATGAAGGATTTTCGAACATTGCAACACCTCTGACCTGTTTGACGAGAAAAAATGTGAAGTACTTATGGTCCGAAGATTGCGAGCCTAGTTTCCAAACTTTAAAGCAGAGATTGACCACTGCTTCAATATTGACGCTTCCTACTGAGGACGAAAAATTTAGTATTTACTACGATGCTTCCAAGATAGGTCTGGGGTGTGTGTTGATGTGGAAAGGGAAGGTGATAGCCTATGTCTCTAGGCAGCTGAAAGCCTATGAGTAGAATTATCTGACAAACGACCTGGATTTAGCCGCGGTAGTCTTCGTGCTAAAGATTTGGAGACATTATCTTTATGGAAAGTCGTGTGAGATATATTCAGAACACAAAAGTCTGAAGTATATTTTCACTAAGAAGGAGCTTAACATGAGGCGACGACGGTGGTTAGAGTTTGTGAAGGACTATGACTTCGACATTAAATACCACCCCAACAACGCAAACGTAGTGGCAGATGCATTGAGCAGGGTGACAACATCCACTTCAGCTATGACTTCAAGTATGCCATTAGCTTTGGGTGTAGAATTTCAAAAATTTAACTTGTAAGTGGTGTCGAATGTGTCAGTCATGTTATCAGCCATGTCCTTATAATTCACTATTCTGGAGAAGATTAAGAAAGCCTAAATGGACGATGCTGAATGTAATGAAATTAAATCAAGCATGGTTTCTAATGACAGGTCAAAGTTTAGTTATTCGGACGACGGAATTCTTAAGTTTTAGAATAGGTGGTTTGTTCCGAGTAATGAAGAACTACAAAGGGAGATATTATCTGAATCCCACTCTTCTAAGTTTTCTGTGCATCCAAGAAGCACCAAGATATACAGAGACCTTAAACAACATTACTGGTGGCCTAATATGAAGAGGATTGTGGCAAATTACGTCGAGACGTGTTTGATTGGCTAGCAGATTAGGGCTGAACATCAGAGACCAGCAGAAACGCTACAGCCATTGCCTATTCCTGAGTGAAAATGAGAGCAAATATCGATGGATTTTATCGTCAAATTGCCTCGGACAACAAAGGGCTATGATGGTATATAGGTGATTGTGGAACAATTAACCAAGTAATCTCATTTTCTGCTAGTAAAGATGACGTATTCCATGGATCAGTTTGCCGAACTGTATATTCAAGAGATCGTACGATTACACGGAGTTTCGACTTTCATTTTATCACACTGAGACCCAACATTTACATCAAAATTCTGGAAGAGTTTGCACAAGGTCATAGGTACGCAACTCAATTTTAGTACGACATTTCATCATCAGACAGACGGGCAATTTGAGAGGACTATTCTGACGTTGGAGGATATGCTTCGAGCTTGCGTATTGGAATTTCAATGTTCATGGAGCAAATACTTATCTCTAGTGGAGTTTTCTTATAATAACAGCTTTCAAACTACGATAGATATGGCTCCTTACGAGGTTCTTTATGGGAGAAAGTCCAGATCTTTGTTGTATTGAGACGAAGTCGGAGAGGCACGATTGATTGGTCCAGATATTCTGCAACAAACAGTAGAAAATATTACTTTTATTGGGCAATGGATCTTGACAGCTCAAAGCCGACAAAAGAGCTATGCTGATAGAAGAAGAAGGGAACTAGAATTCAATGAAAATGATGAAGTTTTCCTTAAAATTTCGTCATTCAAAGGAGTTGTAAAATTTAAAAAAAGAGGCAAATTGAGTCCTAGATATATTGGAATGTTTCCTATTACTAAAAGAATTGGAAGGACAGCTTACCAGCTGCAACTGCCAGCCTCGATCGATGGAATCCAAAATGTATTCCATGTCTCTATGCTAAAGAAATGTATGCGAGATCCTTCTCATGTTGTGGAACAGCAGAACATAGAAATTCGGCCGACATTGACCTATGAGGAGAAACCAGTGGAGATTATAGATTATGAAGTGAAGGTTCTACACAACAAGGAAATTCTATTAGTAAAGGTTCTATTGCACAACCACAAAGTGGAAGAAGCAACCTGGGAGCGACAGCAGAACGTGATGAGTCGATACCTAGAACTGTTCAGGTAACAAATTTTTAGGACAAAATTTTCTTAAGTAGGGTGGAATGTAACACCCACAATTTCCGTTTAAATGATTTTTAAATTTTTGTATCGGTAAACAGCAGATTTTTTTGCGGAATCGGGGGCGGAAAATTTATACTAATAAGTAAAGGATTATTTTGATACTAATGGATAAGAGAAATTTATAAAAATCCAACCAAAAATAGACCGAATAAACGTTTGGTTAAAAGATTAAAGGGTAAGCGCGTTATAGTAATTAAGATTATTATTTAAAAATAATACTAATGAAAGGAGAAGAAGAACACTGTTAGTGTCTTCCTCCCCCTCCGACACGAAATCTCTTTCCTCTCTCTGTTTTCCTTCCTCATGTTGGCGAAGCTCCAGCCAACGTCCTCTCCATTATTTCTTCCTTCTTGTTCCTAACAACGGTAAGCTTAAGCTTTGGTTAATGGATTTTGTTGATTTAGGCGTTAGGTTATTGATCTTCGGTGGAGGATTTTTGTGATAGGGTTTTCAAGTTTATGGATCTATTGATGACTATTAATGAATTTTCGATATTAATGAGTATTAGTGGTTGAGTTTTGATGGTTTGGATAGATAGAACTCGGGAATGCTTTTGTTGAAACTAACGTTTTACGACATAATAGGATTCTAAATTTTCTAGGTTTAAATGTTAAGTCTAATGTGAAAATTGGTTATAGCATGTTCACGAGAGCTATATGAGTAATCTATAGGAGTTGGAATTGTTGAATTTGGATAAGCGTAGCTTAAGTTATGCAATTTTGAGGTTTAGGGCAATTTGTGACCCAACCTGAAAATTTGGTGTTTAATGCTCGAAATTATTTCGTATTGTCGGAAGTGGGTTAAGGTCGATGATTTTGGGACGTTTAAGTCTTTTAAGAGTTCCAGTTGTTTTGATTGGATCGATGATTTGAATTTCAGGCTATAGGTTTTCAAAACGCGAAAAAAGAATCAAAGCAGGTATAAGTTTGCTAAGTACGCCAAGTAAGTAGTGTATATAGGTATTTTTCCTTCGAGTCTACATCACAGTTTGTTAGGGTTTATGCATGCATGTTTTATGCTTTAGTTAATTATGCATCATGGTTTTAAAGTACGAAAACAAAACGAAAATGAATTTCTATGCTTTTACGAAATGAAACAATAAGTTGTGATACGTGATGAATAAAATAAAAAGATACGTAAGAAGATAATGAAGGTGGGGTTGAGTGGCCTTGTCCCATGAAATGGACTGCGAGATGTGTCACTACTTCTCCCGCTTTACGTGGTGGCCTTGTCCCAAGAGGTGCACCGCGAGGTGTGTCACTTTTACTAGATCGAGGTTGGACTTGTCCCGTGAGGTGGACCATGAGGTGTGTCCCCTTGATCTAGCACGCAAAGAAGAATCCAGTAGTAAGATAAAGAATGTGTAACAAAGAGACGGAAATGAAAGTAGAGGCAAAACTATAGAAACTGCATATGATAGGATGTGTATTGTTTTAAGTGTTTATGTTTTATCTGCATTACTTACTTAGCATTAGGTTAATAGATGAGCTCTGTGATGTAGGTGACGAGGCGATAATTGGTGAGTACTTAAAGCATGCTCCGAACTAGGAGGCAGTTGGAGAGGTGCGCTCGTGCGACGATCTGGCCGGCTGTTAGGGCGTTTTGACCAATGTGTGTGTGTATGTAAGGATTTTGAGTTGCGTTGAGTCGTTTTGGGTCGTTTTAATGTGTAAATGGTTCCAAACTTTTAGTAATCATTTTTATGTATATAGTGGATTTTGGAATTGAGTGGGAAGTGTAGCTTCAGACTTTTAAACTCCGTCAGTTACTCTTTATTTGAATGGAGAATTTTCTATTAAGGTTACTGATGTAAGGTGTCGAGTAGCATGCATAGACGTTGACCGAACTAGGTAAATGTCGACTGCGAGGATCGACCTACGGAGATAAAACTAAACCAAGTGTCGATTTGTGTGTATAGGTGTCGACCGGTTAAGGTAAAAATGATAAAAGTGCAAACTGCATGGTTCGAACGTTGCAAACAGAGAGGATCAGGGTGTCGATCTATGAAAACAGTTGTCGACCTGTTAGTGAGGTGAACATAAAGGTGTCGATCGTAAGGTTCGATCGGGGCAAAAACAGAAGATTGATGTGTCGACCGGTGTAACCGGGTGTCGACCTGTGCAAACAGAGGCAAATGAGAAGCCAACCTGTGTATATAGGTGTAGTGTCCCGAAAACCAACGTGGTCTCTGGCTCACTCTACTCTGCCACCACCTCTGCAGCGCCCCTGAGTCGTCTCTGGACCCAATTTGCCAACCGTACATTTACTCATCACCTCGATGAAATTCGTATAAATTTTTTAACTTTTGTTCCTCAACTTAAAACGACATTTTGAAAACGCTTAAAAATCGTCGCAGCAGAAGACTCAATCAAAAGTCAGTTTAAATAACACTTCACTCTTCAAAACATTATAAAAAGGGGTATCAGTCGATACCTGTAAACATCGGTTGACACCTTAATACCTTCTGCCCGTCCCGGTCAAACTTCGCAGTCGACATCTCTTTACACATAACAAAAGCGGTCGACCTTGCCTTCACCGGTCGATACTTTAATACCCTCTGCTCGCACTGGTCGAACTTTGCGGTCGACACTTCTATGCACGTAACAAAAGCGGTCGACACTTGCCTTCGCCGGTCAACACTTCAATTCTCTCTGCTAGAATAGGTCGAAACTCGCGGTCGACACTCAAACTATTTTTACACTAACCAGTTGACAACTAAATACACCAGTTGAAACCTAATTTAGCTCTGTCCCCGTCGGTCGACCCCCGCGGTCGACATTTGCCTAGTTTGGTCGACACTTGTGCATACCGGTTAACACTTTAACGAAATGGTCTAATCCCGCAGTCGACACTCTCGTCACTTCTTCACTAGTCGATCGACACCTAAAGGCAGCAGTCGACACCTTGCACAAGCAGCCTAAGGAAAACATCAGATTCAAAGTAAATCGAATGGCAAAACCTTCCACAATTAAAACCACAAGTAAATACCTGTATTTATAAGAAAAGTTTAGCCCAAGTAGTTTCGAAAATACAACTGTACATTTATCCTGTATTTTGCCTTCTCAAGTTTTTCAGCGGTCGACACAGAGAACACCGGTCGACACTACGATCGTCTCGTGTCTTTTCGTCGGTCGATACTGGGGACACCGGTCAACACTTCTACACTCAATTCAGAGAGGGGTCGACACTCGTTGACGCAGGTCGACACCTTGATCCTCTCTATCCGTGCAGGTCGACCCTCGCGATCGACACTTTTGCCATATTTACATGGACCGGTCGACACCTGTAACCAGTGCTCGATATATACTTCGGCTCTACCCTGCGGAGGTCGAGCCTTGCGATCGACACTCACCTTCCATTTTACACTGACCGGTCGACACCTATAGACTTCGGTCGACACTTTGCATCCCATAAACTTTAGTAGAATTCGACAAAACAACATTGTTTTGACTAAACGTTTAAAAATCATGAATCCACTTCTCGACTCAAATTTACAAACCTGTTATGCACACCAAAATATTCAACCCAATTTCAAATCTCTCTTTTACATCAAAATAACTAAGTACGACTCAAAATATCTCACCACCATACTTACACCCGCCATAGTCAAACGCCTCAATAGCGGACTCAATCGTCCCACGAGCGTCCTCCTCCAACTGTCTCCTAGTCTTAGGCATGCTCGGGATACTCACTAGCTTCTGCGTCGTCATCTACATCACAGAACTCAACTATTAGCCTAATGCTAAGTAAGTAATACATAAAAACTTAATCATTGAAAAACATTTACATCATAACATATGCAGTTTCTACAGTTTCGTCTCTACTCCCGTTTTCGTCTCTTTCTTACATCTTCTTTATCTTCATACTACTGGATTTTTTTTTACGTGCTCGATCGAGATGACACACCTCGCGGTCCACCTCACTTGACAAGGCCAAATTCGATCTAGTAAAGTGGCACACCTCACGGTCTACCTCACTGGACAAGGTCATCACGTAAAGCGGAGGAAAAGTGATACAGCTCGCGGTCCACCTTACTGGACAAGACCACTCAACCTCATTACCTTCTTACGTATCTTTTCATTCCATTCGTATCATCACATCCTACTGTTTTACTTCATAAACACATGTAAATTCATTTTCATTCATTTCGTAATTTAAAACCATGATGCATATCACAAAACATAACATAAAGCAAACGTACAATAATTCCTACTGAATTGTGATGTAGGCGTGAAGGCAAAACCCCTACTACATTTCTTACTTGGCGTCCTTAGCACTCATAATCCAAATCTCGTACGCTAACTGGAAAACCTATAAAATTATACATCCGTCAATTCTAACTCATTAAATTCATAACTCCCTATCTAGAAAGTCCTAACTCATACCAAAACCAAAACTCTCCACTAAACTCAAAATCCCGCACAATTTCCATCCAACTTCTGAAATTCACAACTTCTCCAATATTCGTCCAAATTGGACGATACAAAGTACTACGGGTTCCTGAGTACGTCTAGTTTCTTATGGTCTCATCCATTTTTCATTCGGTTGTCCACGACTCGATCGAACGTGGCCAAACAGACACCGTTCCAAAAATTCACATACTCGGCCAATCAACCACCAAATCTTTCCCACTAATTTGGGTAATCCACTCCTATTTCTATCCTAAGCACCAATATGCGGATGAAATTCAATTGTAACACCTCGAGAAAACTCCACGTTTCCGATGCGCTACAGTACATCTACCTACTATGACACACTAAAACTTGACACAACTTACTCAATTTAACACCACTTTCGTTTTCAAATCATCTTCAAAAGAACATTTGTAGGTATGAAAAATTTTCGACTCGATTCGAAAACAACTCGCGCCCTGAAGAGGGAACACGAAACTCTCAATATAAAAAAATACGTAGTGGAAAAGAAAACAATTTGAAATAGTTTTAAAATAAACCGACAAGGCTCGAAATCCTAGAAAAGATTTCCAACGCAGCCCTCGAACTACACAAATCCAGTGATGCGCACCTACGTCCCCCACTTCGACGCCCCGCGTGCAACCTCACGGTGCTGCGCGTGCCAACTCAACATCACCACATCACGCGCACGCTTGCAGCGCCTTGTGCCCCACTCACCATGCCTTTGTTCCACAAGTCTGCACGCACGCCCTCACCCGATGCTGCACGATCCGTGAGCACCTGCAGGGCCGCGTGCCTCGCGCACCTGTGACCATGTCGCACTTCTGCTCCCCTTCACACTTTTCTAACACTCACTGTACACATCCCAAATTATCCCATATCCTCTCGACTCCCAACCTCTCTCCCAAAATTTTGGCAGAGTAACGGCTAAAAACTGGCTATCCCAAAATTTAAAACCCTGCACACAATTCACTAGAAAACTAAGAATATCTATCTATCAACTATCAAGAGAAAATTCCATAACCAAATCGAAATTTAAAGACAAGAAGTCCATCAACTACAAATGAAGAAAAATCCACAATACATAGCCTTTCCAAGCTCCTACATGTAAAGTATACACGTACGTCGCCAAAATCACACGCACTCCATAAACACCTATACAACCCACGCCTATACAACTCATATAATCAACTGTACATCAACACAGCAAAAGAAAATACCCGGAAAAGAATCAAGTCACTACCTACCATCCCCACGGGTCGGGTCGCCCTAACAAAATCCGCCATCGGTGCTCGGTCGCACGCCGCCAACCGTCCTATGCCTCAGAACTAGGCTCTCGAGGCTCACCAGCAATATCGTCAGCACCTACACCATAGAACACACAACATAAGCCTAACGCTCAGTAAGTAGTACAATATGAAAGTAAAAGCTGACAATGCAATCCTATCACATGTAGTCTCTACACTCACAGTCATGTTGTCACATCTGTGACGCGAAGTGTACCCGCACTAGGGTAAGGAGGAATCTAACGCCACCCTACACCCTGACACGTCGCCACCGTCCTGGACTCCCCTGTAACGAGGCCCACAAGCTACACGCACGCATCACCACACAGCAACCACATCAGGGTGAGGGTGTACCTCACGCCACACTACACCCTGACACGTCACCCCCATCCTAGCCTCCCCAGCACGGGGCCACAGTTGCTACACACACGTTTCGGGACAGCCCAGCCAACCCACTCCTCGAGCAGAATCCGCGACTGGTGTTGCACTGGCTCACACACTAGTAGGATCCGTGGTACCACTTCCCATTACCCTCATCGTCAACATATACACGTCACGTGACGACCCAGCCGGCCCACTCCTCGAGTGAAATTCGCGGTTGGTTACGCACCGGCCCACACACTAGCAGGATCCGCAGTACCACCACCATGCGTCTCGCCACTTACTCAAAATATGCTCAAAATCATTTTCATTCCCTTTTTAAAAAAATTATGCATGTCAAACAATACGCACGCACACCACAATCAATCACATAAATCCTAAATTTCTACTATGTAGGCCAACTTGTGCAAAACGCATGCATGCTCTACTTACCTGGCGTCCTAAGCTCGCTTGACGCACAGCTTCGCCAAAAATGCCTCAACCTAAAACGCAAACAATTCACTCATCAATCTATACTGCAAAACTCACCAAATAATTTAAAATGACATTCCTTAATTACACTCATGAAATTCCAACTAAAACGAGTCGCTAATTCGGTTCGGCCGAAAATTAGCCTAAAATTTGGACGCGCATAACTTTTGTGTCCGTCAACGGAATCGAACGATTCAAGTGGCTAAACGTCCCCTTAGGAACCTAGTTTAACATATTAAGACAGATTTTAAAACGGTAAGCCGCAGCTAGGTGGAAAAAATCTGAAACTGAATCTGCCCCTTTTTATTAAATTTCACATTCTTCAACCATAACTCACTCAAATTTATTTTTACGCACCAAAAACAGCTATGCCACTGTCACACATCGAAATTCTACGAAAAATGCTCACTAATTTGACTTGGACCAAAATCCGACATAAACTTCCGATGTGCATAACTTTTGTGTCGGATATCGGAATCGAACGATTCCAGCGGCCATACGTTTCTCTAACCACCTATTTTAATCCACTACAACAGAATTTAAAACGATCAACCGAAAATAGGCCGAAATGGCCAAAACAGCACCTGTTCGTGCATAAAAAAAATCCATTTTTGGTTTCACTTCCAAATTCTAAAATTTCTACATACAGTCAACTACATTCACACCAATTTAGCATAATCTGAACCACAAATCAGAGAATTCGACCCTGTACTCGAATTCCGACTCAACCTCTCCTCGGCCTTTTTTCCTCCCCCATCAGACACTCACTGTCCACCCACTAGACACCCACCTTCACAGCCTAATTCGACCCCTACACCGAGCCAAACCCTCAGAAAAACTGGAAGGAAATGAGCTCTCATGCTCGGTCGACAGGAACCGAAACAGGGGAGAAACTCACCTGTTGTTTTCAGCCCTGGGAAGAACCGCACCCGCGCCTCCCTTCGGCTCATCGGAGCACCCCGCGCAACTGGGATATCACCCTCGGTGATTGATGGCCAGAACTCCCTTCCGATCGCTCTCTCTCGCGCATTCCCTTCCCGGCGTTCGCTCTAGGCTTTGGTGAAAAAGAACCGAACACTGAACGGCTTCCTCGCGAAGCCGTCCAGTTGTTTTATAAAATTTTAATTATATAAAATAATTTAAATAATAAAATTACCAAAATGCCCATACGTGTTTTAACCGCTTGAAATTTCGTTAAACTCGCGCCCTTCCGACTTTAGAATTTCGAAAACCATCACAAAACTAGACTCTGGGTTTTGTAATTTAATTTACCCTTTAAAATATTTCTCGAAACTCCAACCGAGATTAAATTAAAAATTTCAAAAATTAGATTTAAAAATTCGAAATTTTCCGGCCTATTACATCAACTCTACACTCAACTTCTCACATTACCCTTCTAGGTTTTCACCAGATCACCCTATACTTTTCCCAAACCCGCTTTCGTCACTAATAACGCTAATACATCAACTAGCTACACAAAACTAACTAGAACTTACCGTGATTCGGAAGAACGGAGGAGAAATTGATCGTCGATCACTAGCGGGAGAGGAGAAACGAGAGAGGGGGAGGGTTTGTTGGGGGATGGTGTTCTTTTTCTCAGTTTTTTTTTATTTTTAATATATTTTTCTTAATTATCAAACTGCCCTCCACCTTTAACCGTTTCATAACTCTGTGATTTCATCCGGTTCCGGTTGGATTCTTAAATTTTTTTCTCCACCATTAACCTCAAAATAATCTTTTACTTTTAAGGGTAGGAATTTTCTGTATCAATTCGGACCAAAACTCCACTGGCTATAACCATAAAAATCCATAATTAATTCGAACAAAATTTCTGGGTATTACAGAGGGTGAACCTCGCACCACACTATACTCGGACACGTCGCCATCGTCCCGGATTCCCCAACAACGAGGTCCATGAGCTACACACACACGCCTCTACATAGCAACTGCCCCAGAGTGAGGATGGACCTTGT
This sequence comes from Begonia peltatifolia, assembly GCA_022433055.1. Lineage (NCBI taxonomy): Eukaryota > Viridiplantae > Streptophyta > Magnoliopsida > Cucurbitales > Begoniaceae > Begonia > Begonia peltatifolia. The sequence continues at coordinate 10,793,612 of CM039522.1, forward strand.
GCCATACTACACCCTAACAGGTCGCCATCATTCCGGACTCCCCACAGTTGCCACACACACACGTTTCGCGACAACCCAGCCGGCCCAACTTGTGGGTTCCGTAACTGGTGATGCATTGGCCTACTCCTCGAGCAGGATCCACGACGCCACCGTCCTTCATCCAACATATACAAGCCGCGTGAAGGCCCAGCCGGACCACTCCTCGAGCGGAATTTGCAGTAGGTTATCCATCAGCCCACTCCCCGACCAGGATCCGCGGTACCACCGCCAGGGTCTCGCTACTACTTACTTAAAACATGCTCAAATTCATTTTTGTTACGCTTTTCAAAACATGATGCATAACTGAACAAAAACATGCCAAATCACACAATACCTCCCTACCGTCCCATGGTGTAGGCTCATAAGGGCAATGCACATGCACACACTACTTACCTGACATCCTAGTTTTCCGTGGTGTTCGTTTCTATAACTTTCTCAGGCTCTATCTATCAAATAACCAATTCACATTAAAACTCATCTCACAACCCATTCTACGTACTAAAAACTACGCCTACTAAATCAATCCACCAAAGTCAGACTAGAACGGCTCGCTAACCTAACTTCCAACACGGATAACTTTTGCGTCGGTTATCGAAATCGCTCGATTTTAGCAACCACACACTCCTTATGACGTCTAGTTTCTAACGACTTCATCCATTTTACAATCCAACATCTACGGCTTGGCTGGATGTGGCCGAACGAAAACCGTTCTATAACTAGAGTGTAACACCCCGAGAACCCACACGTCCCCGGTGCGCTACAGTGCATCTACACACTACACACACACACTAACACTTGACACAACTAACTCAATTCAATACCCCTTTCGTTTTCAAATCATTTTCAAAAGCACATTTGTGAGTATGAAAATTTTTCGACTCGATTAAAAAAAAAACAACTCGCGTCCCGAAGAGGAAACACAAAGTCCTCAACATAAAACTACGCAGTGGAAAAGAAAACCATTTAAAACAATTTGAGATAAAACGGTAAGACTTGAAATCCTAGGAAAGAACCCCGCGCTCCCCACGAACTACCCAGTCCGGTCCCAAGCACTCACGTCCCCACTCCGACACCCCGCGTACACCACTGCGGTGCCACAGGTGCCAACCCAACGTCGTTGTATCTCGCGCACGCTCACAGCGCCGCGTGCCCCACGCACCCTGCCTCTGTACAGCACGTACGCGCGCACGCCCTCACCCGGCGCCGCATGACCCGTGTGCACCCACAGGGCCGCGTGCCCCCCGCACCTGCGATCACGCCGCACATCCACACTCATATGAACTCCTCTAGCATTCATCATAAACACACCTTGACCTATTTCGTATCCTCTCGAACCTCAACCCCTCTCCTGAAATTTCGGCAGAGTACCGCCTAAAAACTGGCTACCCCAAAATTTAACCCTGCACACAATTCACCAAAATCCAACAATATTTACCTATCCATCATCCAGAGAAATCATCCCAACCCAAATCAGAGTAAGAAGGCGACGAAAATCCGTCAAATACAAATGAAGAAAGTCTCCAGTATAGAGAAATAACATACTCTAACATGGAAAATATCCGCGTACGTTACCAAAATCACACGCACTCCATATACACCTATACACTGACGCATATACAACAATCAATCCCATCCTCCGTACATAACCACCGCAAAAGAAAGAAAACCCACAAACCGACCAGGCCACAACCTACCATATCCACGGGTCGGGTCGCCCTAACAAAAGTCCGCCATCTGGTGCCACAGTCGCACGCCGCCAACCATCCTACGCCTCAGGACTAGGCACTCGAGGCTCACCAGCGGTATCGTCAGCACCTACACCACAGAACACACATCATAAGCCTAACGCTCAGTAAGTAATGCGATATGAAAGTAAAAGCCGACAATGCAATCCTATCACATGCAGTCTCTACACTCACACTCATGTTGTCACATCTGTGACGCGCAGTGCAGCCGCACCAGGGTAAGGAGGAACCTCACGCCACCCTACACCCTGACACGTCGCCACCGTCCCAGACTCCCCAGCAACGAGGCCCACAAGCTACACCCACGCATCACCACACGGCAACCACATCAGGGTAAGGGTGTACCTCGCGCCACTATACACCCTGACACGTCGCCCCCGTCCCAGCCTCCCCAGCACGGGGCCACAGTTGCCACACACACACGTTTCGCGACAGCCCAGCCGGCCCACCCCTCGAGTAGGATCCGCGACTGGTGTTGCACCGGCCCACACACTAGTAGGATCCGCGGTACCACTGCCCATATCCTCACCGTCAATACATTTACGTCGCATGACGGCCCAGCCGGCCCACCCCTCGAGTAGGATCCGCGACTGGTGAAGCACCGGCCCGCACACTAGCGGGATCCGCGGTACCACCGCCACACGTCTCACCTCATATATCAAAACATGCTAAAAATCCTTTTCGTTCCCGTTTTTTTTTTTAAAAATATGATGCATGTCAAACAATACGCACGCACACCACAATCAATCACATAACCCTAAAGTTCTACAGTGTAGGCCCACTTGGGCAAAACACATGCATGCACTACTTACCTGTCGTCCTAAGCTCGCTCGATACACAGCTTCGCCAACAGAAAGCCTCAACCTAAAACACAACCAATTTCTCATCAGTATTTCTCCCAACATTTACCAATTAGCTAAAAATAACCTTATCTAACTACACTCATTAAATTCCAATTAAAACGGTCCATTAGTTTGGTTTGGCCGAATACCAGCTCAACGTTCGGATGCGCATAACTTTTGCGTCCGTCAACGGAATCAAACGATTCAAGTGGCTAAACGTTCCCTTAGGAACCTAGTTTAACATCTCAAGACGGATTTTAAATCGGTAGGCCGCAGATAGGCGAAAAACGCCAATAACCGAATCTGCCATTTTATTAAAATTTCACATTTTCACTTCCCTTCAACCAAAACTCACTCCCAACTAGTTATATGCATCAAAATGGCTATGCTACTCTCACACGTCGAATTTTCCACGAAAGACGGTCACTAATTTGACTTAAACCAAAATCTCGCATAAACTTCCGACGCGCATAACTTTTGCGTCGGATATCGGAATCGAACGATTCCAGCGGCCACACGTTCATCTAACAACCTATTTTTAACCCGCAAAACAGAATTTAAAACGATTAACCAAAACTAGGCCAAAATGGCCAAAAACAGAATCTGCTTCTAACCTAAAAATAGCCGAAAATTTAAATTCGATCCAATTTCGCAAATTCTTTCACCAAGCAGCCGCATTCCAGTCCATTATGCATAACTCATCACAATTTCGAAGCTTCTCGATCAGAAAGCTCGAATGGCAGCAAAACTTCTCTGGTTTTCCTCTCGAAACCAGGGCACTACCAGCTCTCCCCTCCCCCACCCTTTATTCTTGCTGCAATTCCTCCATACCATGGCACAACAAGCCGAGGTAGGAACACAGGTAGCCTACATCTTCGGCCACCACGATTAGTGGAGGAACAGGGGACATTCCCACCTCTCCTCGGCTGGGTTTGGGGTGGAAATGCCGAGCCTCTAGCGCGCCCATCCCATCCCTCCTAACACCAGGAACCGAGCTCAAACCAGGCGAGAGTTCGGAAGTAACCGAACTCCCCACTTGCTGGCGGAAAAACGAAAAAGGCAGGGCAGTTTACCTTGGGTCTTCGGCACGGGAATGGCTGGATTACAAGTCGTTCCCAGTTTGTCGGAGCCCTTTATCCACGTCGACTGCCGAAATCCTTCTCCTCCGGTCGTCGGCCGTCGTCGGAGCTCGAATCTCTCCCGCGTCTCCTTCCCTCTCGGCTCTCTCGGGTGCACAGAGGAAACAACCGAATGGCTTCATCGCGAAGCCACTCGGGTGTTTACAATCTTTTTTTTTTTTTTTATATTACAAAAATAAATACAAATTACCAAATTGCCCTCACGTACTTCAATCGTCCGAAATTTCGTAACTTCCCGACCTCCCGGCTTTAAATTCCGAAAACCAATCGCAAAAGTAGGCCTCGAGCCTTATAATTTAAATATTTTCCGTTGAAATATTTCTCAAAAATCCGACCGGGATCAAACTAAAAATTCCAAAAATTAAAGATAAAATTTGAAATTCCCGGGTTATTACATATTCAGTCCATTTCAAGTTAGATTTCTATAATTTTTTCTTTTTCATTAGCCTTGAAATAATCCGTTACCTACTGGTATAAATTCTCCACTCTTAATTCCGACTGAAACTCTCCCGTTTACAAGTACGTAAATCCAAAAATCGTTTAAGCGGAAAATTCTGGGTGTTACATTTAACCCTCCTTAAAAAAAAAATTGTCCTCAAAATTTGTTAATTGAACAACTCTGGATATCGCCTCATCATGTTCTGCTGCCGCTCCTAGGTTGCTTCTTCCACGTTGTGGTTGCGCCGTAATACCTTCACTAGTGGAATCTCTCTGTTGCATAAAATCTTCACTGGTTTTTCCTCATAGGTCAATGTCGGCTGTATTTCTATGTCCTGCTGCTCCATGACATGAGAAGGATCTCGCATACACTTCCTTAGCATAGAAACGTGGAATACATTGTTAATCTCATCCATTGAGGCTGGTAGTTGCAGCTGGTAAGCTGTCTTTCCCATTCTTTTTGCTATAAGTAATAGTCTAATATATCTGGGATTGAACTTTCCTCTCTTTTCGAATCTTACAACTCTTTTGAATGGCGAAATCTTAAGGAACACCTCATCATTTTCGTTGAATTCAAGTTCCCTTCTTCTCCTATCTGCATAGCTCTTCTCTCGGCTTTGAGTTGTCAAGATCCGTTGTCTAATAGAAGCAATCTTTTCTATCGTTTGTTGCAGAACATCTGAACCAATCAATTGTGCCTCTCCGTAGAAAGCCTCGTATGGATACGCAACAAAGGTAACTCCACTAAATGTAAGTATTTGCTCCAAGAACCTTGAAATGTCAATACGCAAGCTCTGAGCATATCCTCCAACGTCTGAATAGTCCTCTCAGATTGTTTGTCTGTTTGACAATGAAATGCCGTACTGAAATTGAGCTGCGTACCAATAGCCTTGTGCAGATTCTTCCAAAACTTTGATGTAAATCTAGGGTCTCTGTCTGATACAATAAAAGTCAAAACTCCGTGCAACCGTACGATCTCTTGAACATACAGTTCGGCAAATTGATCCATAGAGTACGCCATCTTCACTGGCAGAAAATGGGTTGATTTGGTTAACCGATCCACGATCACCCATATACCATTATAGCCCTTTGTTGTCCGAGACAACCCGACAACAAAGTCCGTGCAACCGTACAATCTCTTGAACATACAGTTTGGCAAATTGATCCATAGAGTACGCCATCTTCACTGGCAGAAAATGGGTTGATTTGGTTAACCGATCCACGATCACCCATATACCATCATAGCCCTTTGTTGTCCGAGACAACCCGACAACAAAGTCCATCAATATCTACTCTCATTTCCACTCAGGAATAGGCAATGGTTGTAGTTTTCCTGTTGGCATTTGATGTTCAGCCTTAATCTGCTGGCAAATCGAACACGTTTCAACGTATTTTGCCAAGATCCCCTTCATATTAGGCCACCAGTAATGTTGCTTAAGGTCTCTGTACATTTTGGTGCTTCCTGAATGAACAGAAAACTTAGAAGAGTGCACTTCAGCCAATATCTGCTCTTGTAGTTCTTCATTACTCGGAACAAACCACTTATTTCAAAACTTAAGAATCTCATCGTCCGAATAACTGAACTCCGACACGTTACTAGAAGCCATGCTTGATTTAATTTTCTCACATTCGGCATCATCCTTCTGTGCTTACTTAATTTTCTCCAGAATAGTGGGTTGTAAAGACATGGCTGATAACATGCCTGACACATTCGACACCACTTCCAAGTTAAATTTTTAAAATTCTACATCCAAAGCTAACGGCATACTTGGAGTCATGGTTGAAGTGGATGCCATTACTCTGCTCAATGCATCAGCCACTACGTTCGCCTTACCGGGGTGGTATTTAATCTCAAAGTCATAATCCTTCGCAAACTCTAACCACCGTCGTTACCTCATGTTCAGCTCATTCTGTGTGAAAATATACTTCTGACTTTGGTGATCTGAATATGTCTCACACGGCTGTCCATACAGATAATGTCTCCAAATCTTTAGCGCGAAAACTACTGTAGCTAACTCTAGGTCGTTTGTTGGATAATTCTACTCATATGTTTTCAATTTCCTAGAGGCATAGGCTATCACTTTCCCTTCCTGCATCAACACACACCTGAGACCTATCTTGGAAGCATCACGGTAAATGATGAATTTCCCGTTTTCAACAGAGAGCATCAATATCGAAGAAGTGGTCAACCTCTGCTTCAAAGTTTGGAAACTATACTCACAATCTTTGTACCACAGATACTTCACATTTTTCCTCGTCAAACGGGCCAGAGGTCTTGCAATCTTCAAAAATCTTTCAATGAACCTCCTATAATAACCTGCTAACTCAAGGAAACTTCGTATTTCAATAACCCTCTTCGATCGTGGCCATTCTTTAACTTCCTGAATCATCGCTGGATCAATAGATATGCCATCACTCGAGATGACATGACCCAGAAATTGAATCCTATCCAGCCAAAACTTGCACTTAGAAAACTTCGCATAAAGTTGGTGCCCGTTTCAAAGTCTCCAATACAAACCTTAAGTGCTCTTTATGATCACCCTCACTATGAGAGTACACCAATATAACGTTGTTAAATACTATGACAAATTTATCGAGATAATCGTGAAACACTCTATTCATTAGATCCATAAAGGCAGCTGGAGCATTCGTCAACTATCTTGTCTAAAAAGATGTCTTCGGAATATCTTCTGGCCTGACCTTTAGCTGATAATAGCATGATCTGAGGTCGATCTTTGATAAGACTCATGCACCTTGGAGTTGATCAAATAGATCGTCTATTCTAGGCAGAAGGTACTTGTTTTTAATCGTCGGCTTATTCAACTCTTTGTAGTGGATGCACATCCGTAACGATCCATCCTTCTCTTTGACAAAAGATATCGGCGCGTCCCATGGCGAAAAGCTAGGGCATATAAATCCTTTTTCCACCAACTACTCTAATTGCTTTTTTAACTCTTTCAGTTATGTTGGTGCTAATCTATAAGGGTTCTTCGACATGAACTTGGCTCCTGGATATACATCTATAGCAAACTCTACTTCTCAATCTGGAGGCAAACTAGTAAATCATCTAGAAAAACTTCGGGGAAGTCTTGAACAATCAAAACATCCTGCAGCTTTGAATCCCTAGGAATTTGCATATCCATAATACCGGTAAGAAAACCAAAAGACTTACTCATAAAAACTTGACGAGCATCGATAGGTGTCATTACAGATATCCTCTTAGGATTCTTAATGGCCTGAAAGGTGTGCTCCTCACCATCTGAGGGTTGAAATCTCACTGTTGCTGCCCTGCAGTCGATCGTGGCGTAGTGCTTGAACAGCCAATCCATTCCAAGTATCACATCGTATTCGGTTATGCCCATAATAATAAGAATGACCAATAAACGTTTACTGCCCACGGACACTACACTATCCCTCACGACTTGATTAGAGTGCATAAGTCCATCAGAGGGTAAAATCACTTCATATCTAAAGTCCGTTGCTATAGACCATACATCTAATTTGACTGTGAACACACTTGCAATAAACGAGTGCGTCGTTACGGAGTCAATCAAAGTATATGCAGGTACAAAATTTATCAATATAGTACCTGACACTAAGGCTGGCTAGTCATCATCACCCGACTCGATCATAGCGAATATCCTTGGTGTTGTGCGTGTCGACCCTTTCTTCAAAGGTGGGTAGTCTCTACTGACATGGCCCACCTCATTACAGTTGAAACACCGAGTAACTCTAGGCTTCAAGCAATTTCTGGCCCAGTGTCTGGCTTTGTTGCAATTGTAGCACTTTTATGAGTTTAATCTGCTTTTGCCTGGATGGTACTTCAAACATTTAGGGTACTGAGGATACTGCACCGTCCCTTAAGGCCTTTTGCTACTTCCTTGGCTGCTCAAACTCTCACTAGGCCTCTCGGGGCTTCTCTGTTGTTGCTACTGAGAGAGACCTCTACTTTGCTGTGTGGTGATCTCGTTGAAAAATTTTCTAGAAGCTTCTCTCTGTTTAACACACTTCATTTCGGCTTCCTCCACCCTTAGTGCCTTAACCACGATCTTCGAATATGGCACTTCTTGAGTTCTGGCTATCTTTACTCCTTTGTATATTTCTAGCTTTAACCTTTGTACAAACGGAAACACTTTATCTTCGTTCTTGTTTATCATATTGCTGGCAAATCGGGACAAGGACTCGAATTACCGGCTATACTCGTCACTTATTTGGTTTGCTTCAACTGTAGAAACTCTATTCTCTTTGTTGTTCAAACTGTACTGTTGAAATACTTCTCATAAAATGCGTCTTTGAACTTTTCCCACGTCATGTGTTGTACATCAGCAGTGGCCTCCATAGCCTCCCACCAAAATCGGACATCCTTTGCCAAATGAAACGTAGCTAGTGAAACCTTATCTTCTTCTTCCACTTTTGCATACTTGAACATACTTTCAATTGTATGGACTCATTCCTCTGCAGCCGTTGGGTCCGATGTCTGACTTTCAAATGTCGAGGGTCACAACCTCCGAAATCTATCACCTAACTGGTCATGGCTAGAGCTAGAGCTTGCACTTGAACTTCTCGATTCGGCAAAATCCCTAATTGCTGAGACTATCAGTTTACTAATTCGGTCAATTGTCTGATCGTCCTGGTCGTCTAGACATTTTGACTAATTTCTTAAACAAAATTTAATCACTATCATAAACATCTAATAACTAAATATAAACATAAACACTTACAGTTGTCGAAGCACATCATGCGACGATCGGTGCTGTTAGGTAATCCTTTGAACTGTTTGACCATTTGGCTCTGATACCATAACTGTAACGCCACGAAAATATATTCGTTTCCAGTTTGTTCTCTACTCTGATACTATTACTGTAATGCCCCTTAGTCGTCCCCAGATCCGGGTCGCTAACTCTACTCATACACATACACTCGGGTAAAATTTGTATAAAATTTAAATATTAATTTCCCAACTTAAAACAACACCTTTAAAAACGTTTAAAATTGTCGCAGTGGAAGACTTCGATCAAAATGAGTTTAAATAAAATTTCAAGTTTTTAAAACATTAAAAGAAATTTTTGATCGACCCTGCAGGCTGCTGTCAACACTTGACCCATGCTGCACCCAAGTGGTCGACACCTATACTCACCGGTCGGCACGTCGGCTCCCTCTGTTTGCACCGGTCGACCCTAGCGGTCGACACCTCCCTGCTTATGACGCTAACTGGTCGACACCTTAATCCTCTTTGTCCGCCCCAATCGAACCTTGCGGCCTACACCTTTGTCATTTTTACACTATCGGTCGACACCTATAGACGTAGGTCGACATTTCAATCTTCTCTGTCCGCCCCAGTCGTACTTTGCAGTCGACACCCTTACCATTCTTTACACTATCGGTCGACATTTATAGACGTAGCTCGACACTTGATTTGGCTCTGCCTTCACAGGTCGACCCTCACGGTCGACATTTGCCAAGTTTGGTCGACACCTCCAGTACACAAGACGACACATGCTAGGCTTGGTCAACCAATAAGCCTATAGGTTGACACTTCTTTCACAGAAATTGCATAGAAACCTTAAACCCTTCAAACAAGCCGAATCTCGACTCAACGCTAAAAATAATGAAACGAGCATTTTTCAATCAACTCAAAATCATTATACACATTACAAACGACTACTAGAAGTTTAAAATCCATTTACTTTTGAAAACGGTTCAAAACGACTCCAACTAACCCCCAAAATCTATACATACGCCCCCCATGGTAAAAACACCCTAACAGCCGACCGAATCGTCCATGAGCGCACTCCTCCAACTGCCTCCTAGTACTAAGCACGCTCTGAGTACTCACCAGCTATCGCTTCAATACCTACATCACAGAGTTCATCTCTTAGTCTAATGTTAAGTAAGTAATGCATATAAACATAATCGCTGTAAAAAAATTGTATCTTATCATATGAAGTTTCTACAGTTTCGTATCTACTTTCATTTTTATCTCTTTCTTACATCTTCTATATCTTACTACTTGGTTCTTCTTTACGTGCTAGATCAAGGTGACACACATCGTGGTCCACCTCACGTGACAAGGCCAATCTCAATCTAGTAAAGTGACACACCTTACGGTCCACCTCTCGGGACAAGGCCACCATATAAAGTGAGGGAATAAGTGATACACCTCGCGGTCCACCTCGACCCCACCTTCATTATCTTCTTACATATATTTTAATTTCGTTCATCACGTCACATCCTACTGTTTCATTTCGAAAAAACATGAAAATTCATTTTCGTTTTGTTCTCATACTTCAAAACCATGATGTATAATCACTAACTCATAACACAAAATAAACGTGCATGCAACCTACCGAACTACGATGTAGGCCCGAAGGAAAAAGCACCTACGAATACTACTTACCTGGCGTCATTAGCAATTCGTCGTAGATGCTCGCTAAATCGGAGAACCTATAAAACCACACATTCATCAAGTCTACTTTCCTTTCAACTCATAAAACTCTAAAGGGAAATAACACTTTAACAACTAATCTAACTAAACTCAAAATCCAACTCTGTTTCTGACTATCCTACGGAAATTCATAACTATCATAATTCTTATCCAATTTTGACTATACGAATTGCTACAGTTTCCTTAGGATGTCTAGTTTTTAACGTTCTCATCCACTCCTCAATTTAACATCTACAGCTTTGTTGAATGCGCCGAACTGAAACCGTTTCGTAACACGAGTTTTTTGCTTATACATTGCCCAATCATTGTCATAAAACTTATAATCTAAACTTACCTCGTGCATAAAAACCAATACACGAATACAAATCGACTATATCCTCCAATTTCGTGCCTCCCATTTAGGATTCACCAAAACTACCCAATACTCTCTTTAACTTCACTTTTACCGCTCGAAACAACTAAAAGACTAACTATCTACTAAGAACTAATTAAAACTTACTGTAAATTTGAAAAATGGAGAGAAACATCAGCTATGTGTGTAACGCAAAGAATTTCATGTTAAATAATTTTAGAAATTTTTTATCGGTAATCAGCAGAGTTTTAATCGAAATCGAGAGCAGAGAATTTCTACCATTCAGTAAAGGATTATTTTGAGGCTAATGAAGAAATGCAAATTATAAGAATCCAACTATTAATGGACTGAATAATAGTTTAACTAAACGATTAAAGGTTGAGGGCGAATAGGTAATTAGGATTAATTATATTTTTTATATATAAAAAACTAATAGGGAGAAGGATCGTAAAAACCTTATCCCCCTTCACTTGTTCTCCCCTCTCTTGAGCGAAGCCCCCCACTGCTTCTTCCTTCTAGCGATGACGATCAGCCTCTTCTTCTTTGATTCTCCATCAACCTTCAAATTTACGGTAAATTTTAGTTAGTTCTCGGTAGATAGTTAGTATTTTAGTTGTTTCAAGCGGTAAAGTGAAGTTAGAGAGAGTATTGGGTAGTTTTGGTGAACCCTAGGTGAGAGGTTAAAAATTATAGGATATAGTCGATTTGTATTAGTGTATTGGTGTTTACGAATGAGGTAAGTTTAGATTATAAGTTTTATGGAAAAGATTACTCGTTTGAATAATCAAAAAACTCGGGTTACAGAATGGTTTCAGTTCGGTTGCATTCGGCCAAGCTGTAGATGTTGTATTGGGAAATGAATGAGATTGTTACAAACTAGACGTCCCAAGGAGCCCATAGCACTTTGAATCGTTGAACTCAAATGAGTATTGGATCAGTTATGAATTTTCGAATTGGGTGATCAATTGAGTTGGATTTTGGGTTTAGTTGGGAGTTTCAGTTTAGTATAAGTTTACGATTTTTTGTTTTAGAATTTCATGAGTTGGACGAAGTAGAATTAATGGATATGTGATTTTATAGGTTCTCCAGTTTCCAGTTAGCGTACGAATTACGAACGAGTTGCTAAGGGCGCGAGGTAAGTAATGTACGTAAGTGCTTTTGCCTTCGGGCCTATATCACAGATCGGTAGGTTGCATGCACGTTTATTTTATGTTATGCTTTAGTGATTATGCATAATGGTTTTAAAGTACGAAAACAAAACGAAAACGAATTTCCATATTTTTACGAAATGAAACAGTAAGATATGACATGATGAACGAAATGAAAAGATATGCAAGAAAATAATGAAGAGGGGTTGAGTAGTCTTGTCTCGTGAGGTGGACCGCGAGGTGTATCACTTATTCTCTCGCTTTACATTGTGGCCTTGTCCCGAGAGGTGGACCGCGAGGTGTGTCACTTTACTAGATTGAGGTTGACCTTGTCCCGTGAGGTGAACTGCGATGTGTGTCACCTTGATCTTACACGGAAAGAAGAACCTTGTAGTAAGATAAAGAAGATGTAAAAAAGAGACGGAAACGAAAGTAGAGACGAAACTGCATATGATAAGATATGTTTTGTTTTCAGCAATTATGTTTATATTCATTACTTATTTAGCATTAGATTAATGGATGAGTTTTGTGATGTAGGTGACGAATCGATAGCTGATAAGTGCTCAGAGCGTGCCCAGGACTACAAGGCAGTTGGAGGAGTGCACTCGTGGATGATCTAGCCAGTTGTTAGGGCATTTTGAACAGGGTGCGCGTGTGTAAGAGTTTCGAGTTGTGTTAAGTCCTTTTAAGTTCTTTTGAGTTTATTTGAGTCGTTTTGACGTATGGATGGATTTCAAACTTTTAGTAGTCGTTTTGATCTATAAAGTTTATTTTGAGTTGATTGAAAAATGCTCATTTTGTATTTTCAACGTTGAGTTGAAACTCGACTTACATTTGAAGGATTTAAGATATTTAATGAAATTTCTATGAAGAAAGTGTCGACCTATAGACTTAGTGGTCGACAAAGCCTAGTAAGTGTGATGTGCCCCATAGGCCCGTCTCACGATCTCAAGTCCAAGCACACACTTTCACTAACTTACAATCTCACACGCTTGTCTCTTGTGTAGGTAATGATTCAATGGAGCTGGAAATTGAAAACTTAAAGTGGGAAGTGGAGACTCAAAACATGGAGCAACCAAGGCACGTCCTTGTGTGGGAAGCCACCAACAAAGATCATGATGCTCTTAAGGGAATTTGTCTTCCCGAGCAAAATTATATGTAATGTTTTAATTTTGAACTTATTGGGCAAACATTGGCCTTCTTGTTAAACTTATTAATGTGTGCATGCATTAGGCATTTAGGACTAGATTGAATGGCTAGGATAGATGATGGAAAGGTTTTGGGGTTGGCCTATTTTGAAGCACCAACCGAGCATGCCATTCTCGGCCGCACGCGCGCCAAGGAGGAGAGCCTCATGATGGTGGCCAATCTTACCCGATTTGGCCACACCACTGAGCTGCCTTTTGAGAAGCTTGTCCCCCTTGCCTATTGTGGAAGAAACATGGATCCATGACTTAGCATTCAGCAAGCCATAGATCACTTCTTGGCTGCCACCGTCTCGGCCGCACATTGCATCACTTTTGGAGCCGGTTACAAGCCACATTTCTCCAACTTTTGAAGACCAAAAGCTCAGCCCTAAACCCCTCAATCCTAGGCACATAGCATTGGTGTTTGTATTTTGGTTGGCAAATTGAATGAGCATCGGCATGTTTCTCTAGAGAAAACCGAAGGAGTTTTCCACCACCTTTTCAAGGTATGTGCTCGGTTCCTTGAAACGATTAGGAGAAGCCTTCTAGCTTGGCAACTCAAGGTTGTTGCTCGAGCTTGTGTTCCACTTTTCTCTCCTCCCTTTCAAGGGAAGGAAATAAGAAAAGAGTGCCAAAAACCGGTTTCCCAAGTTGAGAATCTTTCCATGGAAAGATTGTTATTACCGAAAGCATTATCTTGACTTATCGGCCAACTTGCGGGTTTGTGTGCATAAGTTTTTCATTTCTAATCAACTTGGACCACGACCACCACCATCACACATCTCACTCACTCCACTAATCTCTCACAAAATTTCTTTTCATTCCAAGCACATTTGGCTTTTCATTTTTCAATTTTCTTGAGGGTCTCTCGGCTTGGCCGAGATCCAAGGGCCTAACCGATCTATTTGAGTGTTTTAGTAACCGAGCAAGGGGTAGGCCGCAACAAAGTGTCGACCTGTGTACCCGAGGTGTCGACTGAACTTGGCACATGTCGAACGTGAGGGTTGACTTGCGAAGGCAGAGTAGAGCTAAGTGTCGACCTGTGTCTTTAGGTGTCGACCGATTAGTGTAAACGTTGTGAGAGTGTCGACCACGAGGTTCGACCGGTGCGGGCCGAGAGGATTAAGGTGTCGACCGCTCTGTGTGATGAATGTAGAGGTGTCAACTGCGAGGTTTGATCGGGATGGGTAGAGAGGATCAAGGTGTCGACTGGTGCAAGCAAGTGTCAACCTGTGCAAACAGAAGTAAAGGAAGTGCCAACCGATGAGTATAGGTGCGACCCCTTGGGTCTAGCATGGGTCAAGTGTCGACCGCAGCTTACAGGGCTCGACCGAAAATTTCTTTTAATGTTTTAAAGATTTGAAATTTTATTTAAACTGATTTTGATCAAAGTCTTCCGCTGCGAGGTTTTTAAAAATTTTCAAAAAGGTCGTTTTAAGTCGATGAACAAAGTTTTAAATTTTTACACGAATTTTACCCGAGTGTATGTGTATGAGTAGAGTTTGCAACCCGGGTCAGGTGACGACTCGAGGGCACTACAGATATAGCATAAGAGAGGGAAACGAATCGAAAATGAGTAGGTTTTTGGGACATTACAGTGCGTCACTGGAACGAAAATCGCCGAAGGGAGGGTTTCGCAGGGTGGGGAAGGAGGAGAATTCACGGGGGAGGGGGAGAACACTGAAGCGGTGTTCTTCTTCCTCATTTTTTTTAAATAATAATGATAATATAAACCTAATTACTATATCACCCTCACACTTAAATCTTTTAATCAAACGACTATTCAGTCTATTTCGGGTTGAATTTCTATAATTTTCTCTTCTTCATTAGCCTTGAAATAATCCTTTACCAACCAGTATAAATTCTCCGCTCTCGATTCCGAAAATCATTTTAGCGAAAAATTCTGGGTGCTACAATGGATTTCTTCATACGTGCAACCCGGGCAATGTGTCCATAAAGGCTAGGATGGATATCTCATATCCAAAACTAGCAGTTCGTCCTATTAGTCCTCAAGATATAATGATTTTTCAAATAAAACTCAACCTCCCTACCTTCTTTAATTATTTGATCTAAACAAACCTATATTGAAGCTACTCAATATCTCTTTTTGAATTAGTCAAACTTTAAGGGAATTCGTCAACTAAAAATTCAGCTCTAATTGTTCCTAACTTATACCTCATAAAATTTAAGCACTCGTAGATAACTAATCTAATTATCTGCTTCAATATGAAAATTCATGCACCTATCACCTAATCTTATGGTGATTGTCACCTTTAATGTTTTCATAATATATAATGTTGTGTACTCCTTCCTTGAATCGCCAATTTGGTCAGTTGTGTAATCGTCATCGAGTCATCCTAATTTCTTGAATCAGTTGTCTTTCTTGATATTCTCGGACATCCTAGTCGTCTAAACATTTTAGCTAACATCTTGGACAAAAGTTAATTACTCTCATAAGCATCTAATAACTACAGCTAAACTTAAACAATTACAATTGTCGAAATACGTCATGCGGCGATCGGCATTGTCATGTAATCATTTGAACGGTTTGACCATTTGGCTCTGATACTATAACAGTAATGCCCAGAAAGCCCACACGATTTCTGATTCGCTCTCTGCTTTGATACAATATCTGTAACGACCAGAAAACCTACTCGTTTTCAATTCATTCCCTTCTCTAATACCATATTTGTAGCGCCCCCGAGTCGTCCCCGGACTCGGGTTGCTAACTCTACTCATACACATAAACTCGGGTACAATTTGTGTAAAAATTTAAAACTTTGTTCCTTGACTTAAAACGACTCTTTTGGAAACGTTTAAAATCGTCGTAGCGGAAGACTTTGATCCAAATCAGTTTAAATAAAATTTCAAGCTTTTAAAACATTAAAAGAAATTTTCAGTCGACCCCTCCAGGCTACGGTCGACACTCGACACCTATACTCACTGGTTGGCACCTCGGATGTTTTTGTTTGCATCGGTCGACCCTAGCGGTCGACACCTCCCTGCTCATCATGCTAACCAGTCGACACCTGTATGCACAGGTCGACACCTTAATCCTATCTTTCCGCCCCAGTCGAACCTTACAGTCAACACCTCTGTCAATTTTACACTATCAGTTGACACCTACAGACGCAGGTCGACAATTCAATCTTCTCTGTCCGCCTCGGCTGTACCTTGCGGTCGACACCCCTGTCATTTTTTACACTATAGGTCAACACCTACAGACGTAGGTCAACACTTTATTCGGCTCTGCCTTCTCAGGTCGACCCTCGCGGTCAATATTTGCCAAATTTGGTCGATACATCCAATAAACAGATCGACACTGACTAGGCTTAGTCGACCATTAAGCCTATAGGTCGACACTTCCTTCACAGAAGTTACATAAAAACTTTAAATCTTTCAAAAACAAATCAAGTTTCGACTTAACGTTGAAAATAACAAAACGATCATTTTCCAATCAACTAAAAATCGTTATATACATAAAAAAATGACTACTAGAAGTTTGAAATCCATTTACTTTTCAAAACGACTCTGACTAACCCCAAAATTCGAACATACGCCACCCATTGTCAAAACACCCTAGCAGCCGGCCAAATCTTCCATGAGCGCACTCCTCCAACTGCCTCGGACACGCTCTGAATACTCACCAGTTATCGCTTCATTACATACATCACAGAACTAATCTATTAGCCTAATGGTAAGTAAGTAATGCGCATAAAACATAACATTGAAAAAAACACATATCTTATCATATGCAGTTTCTACAGTTTCATCTCTACTTTTGTTTCCGTCTCTTTCTTACAACTTTATCTTACTACTATGTTATTCTTTACGTGCTAGATCAAGGTGACACACCTCGCGGTCCACCTCACAAGACAAGGCCAACCTCAATTTAGTAAATTGACACAGCTCATGATCTACTTCATCGAACAAGGCCATCATGTAAAGTAGGGGAAGAAGTGATACACCTCGCGGTCCACCTTATGGGATAGGACCACTCAACCCCACCTTTATTATCTTATTACGTATCTTTTCATTTCGTTCATCACGTCACTATAACACCCAAAAATCATATCGATTTAATTTCTATATATATATATATATATATATATATATACGCATACTGTTTAGTAAAATTATTATTAAATGTCATGAGAAATTAACTAATAAGAAAGAAGAATGAAATGCAAGTGGGGTGTTAGCATTTGAAAAAAAAAAGAATGAATTGGAAGAAGGAAATCACGTGAAAAAAAAGGTGGAAAAGTTAAAAACCTATTGTTTGGCAATAGAGAGAAGAAGACTTCCCTAAAAAGGAATCCTTTTCGTTGGAGGAGGGAGAAATGAGGTGAAGGGTAATTTTGGTAATGGGAGAAAGGTTAAACTTTTAACACTTATCCTTTAAGTATTTAATATGGAAAAGAAAGCCCTCATTTGGAGCTTCTTCTCCACGCCAAGCCTCCCCATTTTTAGCATCTCCCTTCCATACTAAAAGTCAATTTCTTCTTCTAAACTCAAAGGTAAGTAGAGTTTTGGTCTGTTTGATGATTAATGGGATGATAGTGTTGATTGTGAAATAAATGGAGGGAAGGTATAAAACAATGCATGAATAGCCAAAATTTTGAGAATTTTAGAACAGGTTTAGTTTCTGTAATTTTTGGTCCAATCAATTTGGTTTGTTTTAAAATGTGAATTGAGTTTGTTAAAGGAGATTCCTTAAAAAGTCATTAGCATTTGGGATTTTTGAATTTGGATATGTATAGCTAAAGATATGAATTTTTGAAGTTTGACTATTTTGAAAGGATTTTCGAAAATTGAGTATGCATTAGATGGTTTTAGCTTGTGAAATGTTTTAAGCTATTTGAATTAGATGTTTCAAAAGGTTATTTGGATATGTTTTTTCAATTTGATGAAGTTTTAAAATGTGTTAATTTTGATGCATAGGTTGTTAGTGGAAATGAGTTTTGGTATTGATGATAATCGATGTAATCACATAGGTTTGCAAGTTAAAAAGGAAGCTGAGCAAATTGTCGAAACCGAACTCGAGACACGAGGTAGGTGTATGTTTGCATGTGTTTTTGCCAATTGGCCTACACCACAAAAAGTTAGGAGATTGATGGAAAAATAAGGAAATTGGAGATTTTAGTTTCGAGAGTTTTGGTTGGGTAGAAATTTTAGGTCGTGAGTTTATTATGATAGGTTATTGTTTATTGATGGATTTGTTTATCTGTTTATGTTACTTTACGCTTACAACCTTTAGGATCTGTGTATGTAATATCCATTCATGCATAATAGTTTTTTCAAATCATAGAAAATGGTTTTATGCATATGTTTTCATGTAAACTGAACAGCAAGAATATAGTACAGTAAAATACGTAAATAGTTATTGTGGGTAGGGAATTGAGTATGGTAGTTCCATTAGAGGAACTGGTACCGTTAGAGGGACTGTTAGATATGTCATTCCACTTTCCCTATAGCGAGTTGGTCGTTCTTCTAGAGGGACAATTACTTAGGCCATCTCTCCTATAGAATTAGTACCCCAATAACTCATGTTATGTAAGAAATAAAGAACAGATTCAGCTGCATATTTTACGAACAACATAGCATAATCATAAGCATGCATTCTTTTTGTCACATCACTTATTAAGCGTTAGACTCATTAGTTACTTTGTGGTGTAGTTGATATCATTACAGGTGAGGACATTGATCCTCAAGATGGTTGACAGTGGGGTTGGTGGGGAACGTCCATGGAGCGTGCTTATAGCTGCTAGGGCGATTTTGACCTGTGAGCGGTTCTTTAAGTATTTTGGGTACAATGCATATGTGTGTGTATATATATATATATAGTTTTAAAGATTTGATAAAATAATTTTATAAGTTATGAGATCTATTTCCGAACTAGTTTGGCTTTGGATTTGTTAAATGAATTGATCTAATTTTGGGGTTTTAGTTTTTCGCTACGTATTAGAAATGTTTTTTTACAGGAGTTTAAATGATGTTGTTAGATAGGAAGATATGATTTGATGATGAAAAAAAAAAGGGATATGGAAAAAGAGATACAGGGGAGGAGAAATTTCATCGGCTCAACTGCAGAGAAAGGGCCGATTTATTGCCCTAGTGGGGGCGATGGAACGTCCCAGGGCAGTTTTACATTGCCCCATCCAGAGGATGAGGCGATGTATCGCCCCAAAAGGGGCGATCAGTCACCCCAAGGGTGGAAGAAGAGGCGATCAGTCGCCACAAGGGATGAACGTTTTGCCGAAATACAATGGAGGGGGCGATTGTTCGCCCCAAGGGGCGAGTAATCGCATCAGCACTCTTCACATGAATAGTGTCGTGGGCAATTGTTAACCCCAAGGGGCGAGTAATCGCCGCACACTATTCACATGAATAGTGCATGCATGAACAGTGTCGCAAAAAAAAAAGTTTTTAACAAGATTTCATGCATGCTTTGTACGAAAATTCATAAAAGAAGCTTACATGTTTTGAAGTGTTTTTAGTCAGTTTTAATAAGTACAATAATTTCAAAAAAAAAAATTCTAATGAATTTTATGAAAAGTCAAGTCAGTAACGGCCAAATTACGGGGCGTTACAGTCACATCCTTCTGTTTCATTTCCTCAAAACATGGAAATTCATTTTTGTTTTGTTCTTAACTGTTTAATTTCGTAAAAACATGAAAATTCATTTTTGTTTTGTTCTCATACTTTAAAACCATAAATGTATATTCAACTAAATCATAACGTAAAATAAACGTGCATGCAACCTACAGAACTTTGGTGTAGGCCCGAATGCAAAAGCAGCTACGTACACTACTTACCTGGCATCCTTAGCAATTCGTCATAGATTGCTCGCTAAATCGGAGAATTTATAAAACCACACATTCATCAATTCCACTTTCCTTCCAAGTCATAAAACTATGAGGAGAAATAACATTCTAACAACTAATCTAACTAAACCCAAAATTCAACTTTATTTCCTACTACCCTTCGGAAATTCATAACTATCACAATTCTTATCCAATTTCGAATATACAAATTGCTAGGTTTCCTTAGGACAACTAGTTTCTAACGGCCTAATCCACTCCCCAATTCAACATCCACAGCTTGGTCGAACTGAGACTGTTCTGTAACCTAAGTTTTTTGGCTATCCAAACACCTAATCCTTTCCATAAAACTTATAATCTAAACTTCAAACTTAAACACCAATACACAAATTCAAATCGACTATAACCTCAAAATCTCGTATCTCCCTCCTAGGGTTCACAAAAACTACCCAATACTCTACCTAACTTCACTTTTACTGCTCAAAACAACGAAGTGACTAACTATCTAATAAAAACTAACTAAAACTTACTGTAAATCTAAAGATAAAAAGAGAATCGGAAAGGATCACCGCTTGTCGTCACTGGAAATGAAATCGCCGAGGGAGGAGGGTTTCACGAGGTGGGAGGGGGATGAACACTGAAAGGGGGACGGGGGTTTCACGATCCTTCTCCCCCTTTCTTTTATTTTATATATATTTTTTATAATATAATATAATCCTAATTATCTTTTTGCCCTCAATCTTTAATTGTTTAGTTAAACTGTAACACCCAAAAATTTCGTTCGAATTAGTTACAGATTTTTGTAGTTATAGTCAGTGGAGTTTTGGTCCGAATTGATAATGAAAAATTTCTGCCCATAAGTAAAAGATTATTTTGAGGGTAATGGTGGAGAGAGAAATTTAAGAATTCAACGAGAACCGGACGGAATCACAGAATTATGAAACGGTTAAAGGTGGAGGGCAGTTTGGTAATTAAGAAAAATATATTAAAAATAAAAAAATAAAACTGTCGGTGTTCTTCTTCTCTAGCAAACCCTCCCCCTCTTTCGTTTCTCCTCTCCCACGAGTGATTGGCGATCGATTCCTCCTCCGTTCTTCCGAATCACGGTAAGTTCTAGTTAGTTTTGTGTAGATAGTTGATGTGTTAGTGTTATTAGTGACGAAAGCGGGTTCGGCAAGAGTATAGGTGATTTGGTGAAAAGCTAGGAGGGTAATGTGAGAAGTTGAGAGTAAAGTTGAATTTCATCCGCATATTGGTGCTTATGATAGAAATAGAAGTGGATTACGAGAATTGGTGGGAAAGATTGGGTGGTTGATTGACCGAGTATGTGAATTTTTGGTACGGTGTCCGTTTGGCAACGTTCGATCGAGTCGTGGACATCCGAATTGGAAATAAATGAGACCATAAGAAACTAGACGTACTCAGGAACTCGTAGTACTTTGTATCGTCCAATTTGGACGAATATTGGAGAAGTTGTGAATTTCTGAAATTGGACGGAAATTGTGCGGGATTTTGAGTTTAGTGGAGAGTTTCGGGTTTGGTATGAGTTAGGACTTTCAAGATAGGGAGTTATGAATTTAACGAGTTAGAATTGACGGATGTATAATTTTATAGGTTTTCAATTTAGTGTACGAGATTTGGATTACGAGTGCTAAGGATACCAGGTAAGTAATGTAGTAGGAGTTTTGCCTTCAGGCCTACATCACAGTTCAATAGGATGCATGCACGTTTACTTTATGTTATGCTTTGTAATATGCATCATGGTTTTAAATTACGAGGCGAAACGAAAATGAATTTTCATGTTTTTATGAAGTAAAACAATAGGATATGATGAGACGAATGAAATGAGAATATACGTAAAAAGATAATAAAGGTGAGGTTGAGTGGTCTTGTCCAGTAAGGTGAACCGTGAGGTGTATCACTCTTCCTCTGCTTTACGTGGTGAGCTTGTCCAGTGAGGTGGACCGTGAGGTGTGTCACACTACTAGATCAAGTTTGGCCTTGTCTATTGAGGTGGACCGTGAGGTGTGTCATCTCAATCTAGGACGTAAAGAAGAACTCAGTAGTAAGAAGATAAGGAAGATGTGAGAAAGAGACGAAAACGAAAGTAGAGACGAAACTGTAGAAACTGTATATATTATGATGTGAATGTTTTTCAGTGATTAAGTTTTTATGCATTACTTAGCATTAGGCTAATAGTTGAGTTCTGTGATGTAGGTGACGACGCAGCAGCTAGTGAACATCCCGAGCATGCCTAGGACTAGGAAGCAGTTGGACGAGGACGCTCGTGGGACGACTGGGCCAGCTATTGAGGCATTTTGACTATGGCTGGGTGTAAGTATGAGTGGTGAGATATTTTGAGTCGTACTTAGTTATTTAGATGTAAAAGAGAGATTTGAAATTGAGTTGAGTATTTTGGTGTGCGTAACAGGTTTGTAAAATTAAGTCGAGAAGTGGATTCATGATTTTTAAACATTTAGTCAAAACCGTGTTGTTTTGTCAAATTCTGCTAAATTTTCTGGGGTGCAAGCCGAAGTCCATATGTGTCGATCAGTCCATGAAAAATAGAGGGTGAGTGTCGACCGCGAGGCTCGACCTGCACAGGGCAGAGCCGAAGTAGGTGTCGACCCTTGGTTACAGGTGTCGATTGCTCCGTGTAAAATTGGCAGGGGTGTCGACCGCGAGGGTCAACCTGCGTGGACAGAGAGGATCAAGGTGTCGACCTCCGACAGCGGGTGTCGACCCCTCTCTGAAACGATTGTAGAAGTGTCGACCGGTGTCCCCGGTGTAAACTGATGAAAAGACCCGAGAGAAATGTAGTGTCGACCGGCGTTTGTCAGTGTCGACCGATGAAAACCCGACACAACTTAAGTGTCGACCGGCTCTTGCAGGTGTCCACCGGTCTCTTTAATTTTTATGTTGTAAGAGTGAAGTTACTTAAATCGATTTTATACGAGTTTCCGCTGCAGCATTTATATGTATTTCTTTTGGAAGTCGTTTTGAATAAAAAAAAAAGTCGTTTTGAGTCGAAAAACAAAGCTTTCCAATTTCTAGGAAATATTTAATAGAGTATATCAGAGATGGTGACGCGTAGTAGTTGGTAGCGAACCGGGAATCATGGAGGATTTTCGGGGCGTTACATAAACTGTTATTCGATCCATGTCTGGTCGAGAATCCTACGAATTTCTCTTGTCCATTAGCCTCAAAATAATTTTTCACCTAACTGCCAAAATTTTTGCTCTTAATTCCGACTACAACTCTGCCGATTACCGCTCCAAAAATCTTAAAATTGTTTAATGAAAATTCCGAGTATTACAAAAACTTTGCCACATTATTTCCTAAACTATATGGAAATTAAAAGTTATAAATAATCGAACATATGTGGAATAGTCAAAAAACTTTGCAGAACACTTTCTACTAATATACTGGTCGTTTACTTAAAATTTTAGACTAATTTGGGCAAGACCTTTCTTTCGAACCGATTTTGCCACTTTATTTCCTAAACAAAAAACACATTACTTATTGCAAACAATCAGACAAATGTAGAAAAGTCATAAAAATTTGCAAAACATCTTTTTGTGAAATGCTGGTTCTATAGTTAAAGTTTCAAAATAATCCAGACCAGCCCTTTTTTTTCTGATCAAATTTTGTCCCCTTTTTTTGGCTAAACTAAACAACCATTAAAATTTACAAATCAACAAAAATATGTTGAAAGGTCACAACACTTTGTAGAACATCTTCTGGTGATATGCTAGTTTTGTAGTTAAAATTTCAGACTAATCAGGATTGGACCTTTTTTTTCCAAATCAATTTTTTCTCTTTATTTTCTAAATTAAACGAACATTAAAAACTACAAACCATCGGACAAATGTGGAAAAGTAACAAAATTTGGCTAAACATCTTCTCCTAATGTGCTAGTTGCATAGTAAAAATTCAAACTAACTAAGATCGGATCTTTTTTTTTTAACCGATTTACTTCTTTATTTCCTAAACTCAATGGATATTAAAAACTACAAACAATCGAACAAATGTGAAAAAGTTACAAAACTTTGTAGAACATCTTCTTTTGATATGCTGATTGTGTAGTAAAAATTTAAGACTAATCTGGACAAGACCTTTTTTTTCCGAAATGATGTTGCCACTTTATTTTTAAACTAAAGAGACATTAAAAGTTATAAACAATTAGACAAATGCAGAAAAGTCACAATATTTTGTAGTACATCTTCTCGTAATATGTTGTTTGTGTAGTTCAAGTTTCAAACTAATCAAGACGGACATTTTTTTTCGAATAAATTTTACCCATTTTTTAGCTAGATTAAACTGACATTAACAAACACAAATCATCATAAAAATATAGTGTCACAAAACTTTGCAGAATATCTTCTCGTGATATGGTTATTGTGTAATTAAAATTTCAGACTAATCTGGACCAAACCTTTTTTTTAACCAATTTTGCTACTTTATTTCCCAAACTAAACGGATATTAAAAATTACAAACCATCATACAAATGTAGTACATCTTCTCGTGATATGATGGTTGTG
>CM039522.1:10818319-10843852 GCA_022433055.1 Begonia peltatifolia
GTTGTCTAGTTAAAGTTTCAAACTAATCCACATCGGACCTTTTTTTTTCGAACAAATTTTTCCCCTTTTTTGGCTAACTAAACAGACATTAAAATCTACAAATCATCAAAAAAATATAGAAAGTCGCCAAACTTTACAGAAGATCTTCTCGTAATATGGTTGTTGTGTAGTTAAAATTTCATACTAATTCAGACAAGACATTTTTTTAACTGATTTTGCCGCTTTATTTCCTAAGCTAAATGGATATTAAAATTTACAAACTATCAGTGTAACAGCCAGACCTTTTCTCGTTAAAAACTAATTTTTGGATTTACGTAATTGTAATCAGCAGAATTCTAGTCGGAATTAAGGACAAAAAATTTAGCCAGTTAGGCAGAAGATTATTTTGAAACTAAGGGGAAAAAAGAATATTTTAAGAATCTAATCGGAATCGAACCGAGTAACATATTTATTAAACAGTTAAGGATTGATGGCAAAAAAGTAATTAGGATTAATTATATTAAATAATATAATTTTAATTAAAGAAAAGAGAGGAGGAGGCAAAAAACCCCTCCCACTGCGTCTTCTTTTCCTCTCCTACACGAGAAACCCTATTTTTCAGATCGTTCTCCCTTCCAGCGACAATCTTCTCAGTTTCTTTTCACTTCTTCAAATCTAAGGTATGTTTCAAATAGGTTTTGAGTACATAGTTAGTTCCTTAGTTGTTTTTAGCGATAAAAATGAAGTTAGTGAGGGTATTGAGTAGTTTGGTGAAAACCTAGTGTAACGCCCCGAGAAACACCATGTTCCCGGTTCGCTTACTACGTCTACACACTAAGACATACAGAGACTCGAGGCAAACTCACTCACTTTAATACCACTTTCACTTTCAAATCATATTCAAAAGAATATTTGTGAGTATAAAAATTTTCGACTCGATTCAAAAACAATTCGCGCCCCGAAGAGGGAACACGAAATCCTCAATATAAAAGATGCAGCGGAAAAGATAATTTTAAGTTGTTTTAAGAATAAGACAACAAAACTTGAAACTCTAGAAATGAGTCCAACACACTCCTCGAACTACACAAATTCGGTACCGCGCACCCACGTTCCTCTTCGATGCCCCGCGTGCACTCTCACGGTGCCGCGTGCACCAACTCAACATAACTGAATCACGCACATGCTCACAGCGCCGCGTGCCCCACGCACCCTGCCTTCATACAGCACGTCCACACGCACGCCCTCACCCGACGCCGCATGAACCGTGAGCACCCGCAGAGCCGCGTGCCCTGCGCACCTGCGATCACGCCGCACTCCCAGGCCCATCCACACTTCTCTAGCACTTACTGTACACACCCCGACCTATTCCATACCTCTCGACTCCCAATCTCTATCCTGAAATTTCGGCAAAATAACGCCTAAAAACTGGCTATCTTAAAAATTTAAACCGTACACGCAGTTCACCAGAAAACTAAAAATAACTATCCATCGACCATCAAGAGAATCTCCATTACAAAATGGAACCTTAAAGACAACAAAATCCATCAACTACAAATGAAGAAAATTCATAGTATAGAGAATTTCCTAGCTCCTACATGTAAAGTATACAAGTACGTGACCAAAATCACAAGCACTCCATAAACCCCTATTGTAATAACCCAGAAAATTTCTGATTCTTAAATCTAATTTCTGAAATTTTTTATTTAATCTGGAGTTTTGAAAAAATATTTTAACGGGTAAATTGAGTTATAAAACTCGAAGTCTAGTTTTGTGATGGTTTTCAAAATTTTAAAGTCGTGAGGATGAGAATTTAACGAAGTTACGGACAATAAAACACGTGAGGGCCTTTTGGTAATTTAATTAATTAAATTAAAAATAAAAAATAAAAAAAATAAAACATGTTAAAATGAATGGCTTCACGAAGAAGCCATTCCACTTCACGTGTTCTGCAAGTCGAATGCCTGAGAGAACGGAGGGAGACGCGAGAGAAGGAGAGAACTCCGAGTGTGCTGCCGACGGACGACGACCGTGCGAAGGGGGTGCCGACGAGCTGAAGGAAGAAGTTGGTTCGGCCTTCCTGTGCTGAAAGATTGAACGTAAGTGTCCCATGTTTCGATTTCTGTCGACCGAGCGCGGAAGCTCAGTTGATCTTGAATTCTCGACGGTTAGAGCTCGATTTTTTGGATGTTTTAGAATCTAGTGTGTGTGTTTTGCAGCCAATGTGTGGCTCGGCACTTCCCGCGACAAAACTCGACTGAGAACAGGGAGTTTTTCATTTTGGTCTTGTTCTGTTTTGATGGCCGAGCGTAGAGTTATTTTTGCTTCTAAATTTTGGAGATTTTGTGCTAGAATTTAGGAGAATTAGAGGTGAAATTCATGGTTCAATGAGCCGGTTGAGAAATGCATAATTTTGGGAAGAAAACCGTGAGGATTTTGTGCTGCCATTTTTGTTTTTCTAATTGCGAACCACCAATTTTGTTAATGATGCATAGGTGAGCTGAAATGTAGTTGCATTGCGAGAAAATTTGGTGGATGTGGATAGAAACCGAAAATGTGGCATGTCCGAGCATAAAATCAGTTATGTTTTAGGAAGTTTGGTCTGAGTTACGAATTCTCGTTTTAAATTCTGTTTTAGTGGGTTAAAATAGGTGGATAGAGGAACGTTTGGCGGTGGAATCGTTCGATTCCGATATCTAACGCAAACTTTATGCACGTCAGAAGTTTATGTAAATTTTGGACCGAGTCAAATTAGTGAGCGTTTTTCGTAGATTTATGACACGTGATAATAGCATGGCTATTTTTAATGTGTAAAGCTAGTTTTGAGTGAGTTTTGGTTGAAGGAAACGAAAATGTGAAATTTGGATAAAAAGTGCAGATTCGGTTTTTGGTGTTTTTTACCTATCTGCGGCTTACTGTTTTAAAATCAGGCTTAGTATGTTAAACTAGGTTCGTAAGGGAACGGTTAGCCTCTTTAATCACTCGATTTCGTTAACGGACGCAAAAGTTATGCGCGTCCGAACTTTATGCTGGTTTTCGGCCGAACCAAATTCGTGACCCGTTTTAGTTGAAATTTCATGGGTTTAGTTAAAGGATGTTATTTTTAACTTATTGGTGAATTTTGAAGTGATGATTGATGAGTGATTGTTTGCGTTTCAGGTTGAGACATTTTTGGCGAATCTGTTCATCGAGTGAGCTTAGGACGCCAAGTAAGTAGTGCATACATGTGTTTTGCTTAAGTGGGCCTACACCGTAGAACTTTAGGATTTATGTTGTTGACTGTGGTGTGTATGTGTATTGTTTGACATGCATCATATTTTAAAAAGGAAATTAAAATGGTTTTGAGCATATTTTGAGTAAGTGGTGAGACGCGTTGCGGTGGTACCGCAGATCCTACTAGTGTGTGGGCTGGTACATAACCAACCGCGGATTTTGCTCGAGTAGTAGGCCAGCTGGGCCGTTACGTGCGCGTGACACGGTGATGTTGAGTTGGCGCGCGTGGCACCGAGAAAGTCTGTCGGGGCGCCGGAGTTGTGATGTGGGCGCGCGGCACTGAATTTGTGTGGTTCGAGGTGTGTGTTCGATTTCTTCCTAGGGTTTCAAATTTCGTTGTCTTATTTATAAAACTAATTTAAATTATATTTTCCGCTGGGTATTTTATATTGAGGATTTCATGTTCCCTATTCGGGCGCGAGTTGTTTTCGAATCGAGTCGAAAATTTTTATACTCACAAATGTTCGTTTGAATATGATCTGAGAGTGAAAGTGGTATTAAAGTAAATGAGTTCCCGTCGAGTCTCGGTATGTCATAGTGCGTAGACGTAGTGAGCGCACCAGGAAAGGTGGGTTCTCGGGGCGTTACAGCTATGCTATCAGAGCCACGGGGTCGACGTCGTTTAGAGGATTACCTAACACCGCCAGCTGCTGCACGGGAACATTACACCAACTGTAAGTGTTTAGATTTAATTTTATTTTAAGACTAATGTGGGCTTTGTATATTATAATGGTAGAAATTGTCTTGAGAGACTAGAGGCAGAGGCCATGTAACACCCAGAGAACCCACACGTTCCCGGTGCGCTACAGTGCATCTACCCACTACACACACACACACTAACACTTGACCTAACTAACTCAATTCAATACCCCTTTCGTTTTCAAATCATTTTCAAAAGAACATTTGTGAGTATGAAAATTTTTCGACTCGATTTAAAAAAAAAACAACTCGCGTCCCGAAGAGGAAACACGAAGTCCTCAACATAAAACTACGGAGCGGTAAAGAAAACCATTTAAAACAATTTGAGATAAAACGATAAAACTTGAAATCCTAGGAAAAAAAATCCCACGCACCCCACAAACTACACAGTCCGGTCCCAAGCACTCACGTCCCCACTCTGACACCCCACGTACACCCTCGCGGTGCCGCACGTGCCAACCCAACGTCACTGTATCTCGCGCACGCTCACAGCGCCGCGTGCCTCACGCACCCTGCCTCTGTACAGCACGTCTGCACGCACGCCCTCACCCGGCGCCGCATGACCCGTGTGCACCCTCAGGGCCGCGTGCCCCGCGCACCTGCGATCACGCCGCACTTCCACGCTCATCTACCTTTTTCTACCATTTACTGTTCACACCTCAACCTATTTCTTATCTCCTCGACTCCCAGCTTCTCTCCCGAAATTTCGACAGAATAACGGCTAAAAACTCACTATCCCAAAAATTTAAACCCTGCACACAATTCACCATAATCCAACAATATTTATCTATCCATCATCCAGAGAAATCACCATAACCAAATCAGAGTAAGAAGACAACGATAATCCATCAAGTACAAATGAAGAAAGTCTCCAGTATAGAGTAATATCATTCTCTAACATGAAAAATATCTGCGTACGTCACCAAAATCACACGCACTCCATATACCTATACGCTGACGCATATACAACAACCAATCCCATCCCCCGTACATAATCACCGCAAAAGAAAGAAAACCCACAAACCGACCAGGCCACAACCTACCATCTCCACGGGTCGGGTCGCCCTAACAAAAGTCCGCCATCCGGTGCCGCAGTCGCACGCCGCCAACCATCCTACGCCTCAGGACTAGGCACTCAAGGCTCACCAGCGGTATCGTCAGCACCTACACCACAGAACACACAACATAAGCCTAACGCTCAGTAAGTAATGCGATATGAAAGTAAAAGCCGACAATACAATCCTATCACATGCAGTCTCTACACTCACACTCATGTTGTCACATCTGTGACGCGTAGTGCAGCCGCATCAGGGTAAGGAGGAACCTCACGCCACCCTACACCCTGACACGTCGCCACCGTCCCAGACTCCCCAGCAATGAGGCCCACAAGCTACACCCACGCATCACCACACGGCAACCACATCAGGGTAAGGGTGTACCTCGCGCCACTCTACACCCTGACACGTCGCCCCCGTCCCAGCCTCCCCAGCATGGGGCCACAGTTGCCACACACACACGTTTCGCGACAGCCCAGCCGGCCCACCCCTCGAGTAGGATCCGCGACTAGTGTTGCACCGGCCCACACACTAGTAGGATCCGCGGTACCACTGCCCATATCCTCACCGTCAACACATTCACGCCGCATGACGGCCCAGCCGGCCCACCCCTCGAGTAGGATCTGCAACTGGTGAAGCACCGGCCCGCACACTAGCGGGATCCACGGTACCACCGTCATACGTCTCACCGCATACATCAAAACATGCTAAAAATCATTTTCGTTCCCGCTTTTAAAAACATGATGCATGTCAAACAATACGCACGCACACCACAATCAATCACATAAACCCTAAAGTTATACAGTGTAGGCCCACTTGGGCAAAACACATGCATGCACTACTTAGCTGGCGTCCTAAGCTCGCTCGATGCACAGCTTTGCCAACAGAAAGCCTCAACCTAAAACACAACCAATTTCTCATCAGTATTTATCCCAACATTTACCAACTAGCTAAAAACAACCTTCTCTAACTTCACTCACGAAATTTCAACTAAAACGGCTCATTGGTTCGGTTTGGCTGAAAACCAGTCCAACGTTCGGATGTGCATAACTTTTGCGTCCGCCAACGGAATTGAGCGATTCAAGTGGCTAAACGTTCCCTTAGGAACCTAGTTTAACATCCCAAGACAGATATTAAATCGGTAGGCCGCAGATAGGCGAAAAATGCCAATAACCGAATCTGCCATTTTTATTAAAATTTCACATTTTCACTTCCCTTCAACCAAAACTCACTCCCAACTAGTTATATGCATCAAAATGGTTATGCTACTCTCACACGTCGAATTTCCACGAAAAACGGTCACTAATTTGACTTAAACCAAAATCCCGCATAAACGTCCGACGCGCATAACTTTTGCGTCGGATATCGGAATCGAACGATTCCAGTGGTCACACGTTCCTCTAACAACCTATTTTTAACCCGCAAAACAGAATTTAAAATGATTAACTTAAGCCTAGCCAAAACAGCCAAAAACAGAAACTGTTTTTATACAAAAGGTAGCCGAAATTCATCTTTGATCCAAATCTCGCAAATTCTTTCACCAAACAATCGCATTTCGATCTACCAATGCACACATCAACAATTTAGAGAGTTCCTACTCAGAAGACAGCATGACAACACCAATAGCTTCACGGTTTTTCTCCCCAAAAACTGAGAATTTCCAATCGGTCCATTGAACAGGCACCGCCTCCCTCATTCCTTCTAATTTTGTCCCCTACTCCCTTGAAATGTATAGGGTAACATGATCCCAGACTCGGCCATCAGAGCAGGACAAAAACCGAAGAGAAACCCCTCGTTTCTGGTCGGATTTTGTCGCGGAAGCCAAGCCACCCACTGGCTCCAGCGCCCACACACATTACACCCTAATACTCCGACGATCGAGTCCTACTGTCGGGAAAAAAAATCCAAGAACAAACGAGGCCGCCCCCACCCCCACGCTCGGTCAACAGAACAAACGAAACAGGGGAGGACTCACCTTCGATCTTTTCTCAGCGTAGGAAGGCAAGGTAGCTCCTCACTTCAGCCCATCGGAGTGTCCTGAGCACCGGCGTCTTTTCCTCAGCGGTCGGTCGTCGGTGATCCCTCCTCCTCGGCCTCTCTCTCGCTCTCGCTCTCGGCCGTGCAACACTCGGTGGAATGGCTTCCACCCGAAGCCATTCCATCACATTTTTTTTTTTAAATAACAAATACAAATTACAAAACTGCCCTCACGTGTTTCAATCGTCCAAATTTTCGTAAATTTCGCGACCTCCCGACTTTAAATTCCGAAAACCAATCGCAAAAGTAGGCCTCGAGCCTTATAATGTAAATCTTTCCCGTTGAAATATTCCTCAAACTCCGACCGGGAATAAACTAAAGATTCGAAAATTAAAAATTAAAATTCGAAATTCCCGGGTTATTACAGGCCAGCCACGACGCGAGACACATAGAGCTGTGGGCGATATGGATGATACCGCTCGGCAGCTTACCGAGTTAGTCCACCGCCAGTCTCATCAGCTGGAGAGATTTATGAGCAGGGACGACCAGGGTCAGTCTAGTGCCCAGGGTTCGTCTGACAGAGGGGGTGATAGGCTGCATAGACTTAGACCCCCTACTTTTGACGGGTAATCTTCGGATCCTCTTAGTGCTGAGGAGTGGATACGGAGCATGGTGGGATACTGTAGTGGCCACGAGAGATGTAGAGACCATGACCTGGGAGGAGTTCAGGTCGGTGTTTTTGCGTAAGTATTTCAGCCATTCTGTTTGGACACGGAAGATGGTGTAGTTTGCGCAGTTGAAGACAACCAGCAATGTGGCCGAGTATGTACAACCGTTTGAGGCCTTGTTGTGGTTTGCGGGCCATTTGGTGAGCCTCGATGAGAACAAGGTACATCAGTTTGTGCAGGGCTTGAAGCCGGATATCGATATGGGCATGCGGATTGCCGGGACTCGAGGCATGCCGTACGAGGAGGTGGTAGCGAAGGCCCTGGACATTGAGTAGGTTTGGGTGAAGCTTCCTAGTTATAGGGAGGTACCCAAGGAGCATACTCGGAGATCATTCAGAGAGTCGCTGCCACAGTCGAGCAGAGAGGGGGCGTTCATGCAGGAAGGCCTGAAGAGGCCTAGTGACAGTTTCAGTAGCCAGGGGAGCACCAAGAGGCCACAGGGGTCGGGACAGTTTCAAGTGTACCCGAAGTGTCAAAGGAGCCACTCGGGCGAGTGCAGAGTTGGCCCAGTGCGGTGTTATATTTGTGGCGAGGTGGGCCACATGTCTTGGGAGTGCCAGAAGTCGCGTCAGAACCGTTGCTTCAACTGTAATGAGGTGGGACACTTTGCTAACAGATGTCCAGCTGCGAGCAAGACGTCAGCCAGAGTTACACCGAGAGTCTTTGCCCTTTTTAAACCAGATGATGCTGTCCAGCCATCAGTGATTGCAGGTAACATTTTTGTTTCTTGTGTGTCAGCTTATACCCTGATTGATACGGGCGTTACATACTCGTTTGTGTCGACGGGTTTTGTTGTTAAGGCAAATTTGGAGTTCAGTCCCACCGGGCGACATTATGATGTGATCTTGCCATCAGGGGAACATTTGTATTCAGAACAGGTGGTGCGGGGTAATGTGGTGACAGTGGGGAGAAAGTATTTGTATGCCGAGTTAGTCATACTGCATATGAGCGGCTATGAGGTGATATTGGGAATTGACTTGTTGTTCAGACATCATACCAAGATTGACCGCAGGACCAGGGAGGTTCATTTTCGACCCCTGGGCAGGGAAAGCTACACATTCAAAGCAATAAAAACACATGATGGCATTTTGGTAATTTAATTAGTTAAATTTAAAAATTAAAATAAAACAGGTTAAGTGGAATGGCTTCACGAAGAAGCCATTCCACTTCACGTGTTCTGCGAGCCGAACGCCCGAGAGAACGGAGGGAGACGCAAGAGAAGGAGAGAACTCCGAGCGTGCTGCCGATGGACGACGATCGTGCGAAGGGGGTGCCGACGAGCTGAAAGGAGAAGTTGGTTCGGCCTTCCCGCGCTAAAAGACCGAAGGTAAGTGTCCCCTGTTTTGGTTTCTGTCAACCGAGCATGGAAGCTCAGTTGTTTTTGAATCTCTGACGGTTAGAGCTCGGTTTTTGGGTTGTTTTAGAATCTAGTGTGTGTGTTCTGGAGCCAGTGTGTGGCTCGGCCTTTCCCGCGACAAAACCCGACCTAGAACAGGGAGTTTTCCCTTTTGGTCTTATTCTGTTTTGATGGCCAAGCATGGAGTTGTTTTTGCTTCTAAATTTCAGAATTTTGTACTAGAATTTAGGAGAATTAGAGGTGAAATTCATGGTTCAATGAGCCGGTTGAGAAATGCATAATTTTGGGAAGAAAACCGTGAGGATTTTGTGCTGCCATTTTTGTTTTTCTAATTGGGAACCACCAATTTTGTTAATGTATGCATAGGTGAGCTGAAATGTGGTTGCATTGCGAGAAAATTTGGTGGATGTGGATAGAAACCAAAAATGTGGCATGTCCGAGCATAAAAACGGTTATGTTTTTGGGAGTTTTATCCGAGCTGCGAATACTCGTATTAAATTCTATTTTAGTTGGTTAAAATAGGTGGATATAGAAACGTTTGGCCGCTGAAATCGTTCGATTCCGATATTTGACGCAAACGTTATGTGCGTCGGAAGTTTATGTCAAATTTGAGACCGAGTCAAATTAGTGAGCGTTTTTCGTAGTATGGCTGTTTTTAATGTGTAAAGCTAGTTTTGACTGAGTTTTGATTGAAGGAAACGAAAATGTGAAATTTAAATAAAAAGGGCAAATTTGGTTTTTGGTGTTTTTCACCTATCTGTAGCTTGCTGTTTTAAAATCCGTTTTAGTATGTTAAACTAGGTTTCTAAGGGAACGTTTAATCTTTTGAATCACTCGATTCCGTTAACGGATGCAATAGTTATGCGCATCTGAACTTTACGCTAGTTTTCGGCCGAACCAAATTGGTGACCCGTTTTAGTTAGAATTTCATGGGTTTAGTTAAGAGATGTTATTTTTAACTTATTTGGTGAATTTTGAAGTGAAGATTGATGCGTTATTGTTTGCGTTTTAGGTTGAGGCAGTTTTGGCGAAGCTGTGCGTCGAGTGAGCTTAGGACGCCAGGTAAGTAGTGCATGCATGTGTTTTGCCCAAGTGGGCCTACACCGTAGAACTTTAGGATTTATGTTGTTGACTGTGGTGTATGTATGTATTGTTTGACATGCATCATATTTTAAAAAGGGAACGAAAGTGGTTTTAAGCATATTTTGAGTAAGTTGTGAGACGCGTGGCTGTAGTACCGTAGATCCTACTAGTGTGTGCTCCGGTACATAACCAACTGCGGATTTCGCTCGAGGAGTGGGCCGGCTGGGCCGTCATGCGGCGTGTATGTGTTGACGGTGAAGATGATGAGCAGTAGTACTACGGTTCCTACTTGTGTGTGGGCCGGTGCAACACCAGTCGCGGATTCTGCTCGAGGAGTGGGCCGGCTAGGCTGTCGCAAAATGTGTGTGCTCCAACTGTGGCCCCGTTGCTGGGGAGGCTAGGACGGGGGCGATGTGTCAGGGTGTAGTATGACGCGAAGTACACCCTCATCCTGATGTGGTTGCTGTGTGGTGATGCGTGTGTGTAGCTTGTGGGTCTCGTTGCTGGGGAGTCCGGGACGATGGCGATGTCTCAGGGTGTCCGGTGGCGCTAGGTTCATTCTCACCCTGGTGCGGCTGTACTACGCGTCACAGATGTGACAACATGAGTGTGAGTGTAGAGACTGCATGTGATAGGATTGCATTGTCGGCTTTTACTTTCATATTGTACTACTTACTGAGCGTTAGACTTACGTTGTGTGATCTATGGTGTAGGTATTGACGATATTGCTAGTGAGCCCCGAGAGCCTAGTCCTGAGGTGTAGCACGATTGGCGGTTTGCGACCGAGGCATCGGACTACGGATTGTTAGGGCAACCCGACCCGTGGAGATGATAGGTGATGGTGAGATGTGTTTGGGTTGTTGTTTTGTGTCAGGATATTTATGCGGATAGAAGAGTTCGTATAGACGTCGGTTGTACAGGATTGTATAGAGTGGTTGTAGTGTTTTGGGGACGCATGCGTATTTTTATATGTTAGAGTATAATATTGCTCTATACTATGCACTTTCCTTATTTGTAGTTGATAGATTTTCGTTGTCTTTAAAGTTTGATTATTTTGTTATGGAGATTCTCTAGATGGAGGTGCGAGCTCATGTCGGGGTGCTTGTGGTTGTCTGGCTATTTTTAACTCGTGGGTGAACTGCGCATACATTTTGTGTATAAGTGATTTTGATTTAAAGTTTATGTATAAAAGAATTTACATTTTAGAACATACTTGAATTGTTTGGGATTTTGATGTATTTTGTATAAAATATTTCAATGACAAGTTTTAACATTTTTCAAGTAAGGTTTGACGTTTAGGGGTATTTCAATTGAAAAGTGGATGATTTAAAATGGAGATGTGGTGTTTTGAAGGTTTGAGGGTGATATGAAAAGTGGATGATGTGTTTTTAGGTGTTAAGAGAGGAAAAGAAGGAAAAAAGGAAGGAGGCAAACTGTGCGCGCGCGGGGTGTACGTGATCAATCGGCGCCTGATGAATTAAAGTGATGCGCAGGTAGGGCGCATGCCGATTGACGTCGCCTAATGAGTTTTGGTGAGGTGCGGGCTAGGTGTCTGCTGATCGATCGGTGCTGTGCGCGTGATCCATCAGCACCAAATGTGTTTTAGTGATGCATGCGGATGGCGTATGCCGATTGATTGACGTCGTGCGCGAGATCGATTGGCAGCTAATGTTAGTGCGAGAGCTGCGGCAAAGCACTTGCCGACCAAATGCCCAGCAAGGGGAGATCAATTGGTAGGTGCGCGCGCAACTTGGGTAGCCCAGTGCCCCCAACCGAGTGTTCGCCGCACGCGCTGACAGAGCAAATTGCGCGCAGCGACAGTTCACCGCCTATACGCACTCCTTGTGCCCACCGCTTGTGAGCGAGCCACGTAAATTGCCATGGTACTTTTTCAAACCAAAATAAACTCATTTCAAATGATTTCTTCTAAATTACTTCATAAATATTTTCCACATATTTTAAAGGATTTATAGGGGATTAAAGTCCACGTTTTGATTGTTTTAAATTTTCAAAAAAAAAATTCTATGTGAAAGTTTCTAAGTTTAAAAGTCAAATAATGTGTCGCAGCCCGCGTTCTGGTCGTGACATGTCCAATCGTATAAATTCCTAGATCCAAATATTTCATAGATATAACATACATATTCTTAAATCAAAACTAATCATCGTTGTCCAATGGTTTCAAACAATAAGTAAAATAACTTCAACCATTTCACAACAAATTTTCAGAATACAACTTATAATTTGACATTACTTCAAAAATTAACTTGAACTATACTTATCCAAATTCAATAATTCCAATACCGTTAGAACACCTTTTGTGTCTACTTTTACATGCCTAGTTCAATTATAAAAAACAAGCCAATTCGTTGACCTAGAATTTCCATAATCCAAAGTGCCTTACAATTTCACCATTTTTGTACATTCCCAACCAAATTGATATTTTTCTTTTATTTCATCTGGCAAACAACCATTAAATCCACATTAAACTTCAGCGCACTAAAAATAGAGAATCTAAAACTATTTTCATGCATCACAGTTTAAGGTTAATCAAATCTCCATAAAAACCCAACAAATCAACATTTCTTAAGCATGTATTCACTAATATACATAAACCACAACCTGAATATTCTTCTTACCTATATCTCCTTGAGGAAAGATGGAAGGTTGCCGTGGGAGAAAATTTTCAGAAGAGAGAGAGAGAGTATCGTCGTTTAGGGCTTCCTTTGTTGATGTCTTTCTTCTTAATTAGTCTTTGAAAGGATAATTACAAAGGAAAGAATGAGGTGTCACTTTTTAATTTGATAACTCAACACTGATACTTATCCTATTGTTCCCTTCATTTTTTTCTCTACAAAGGAAAAAAATAATCTCTCTTTTATTCCTCTACTGGAACACCAAAATTTGGCCACCTTTTGACCTTTCAACCTTTAGATTCTTCCTTTCTATTCTCTTCTTCTTTTACTCCCCCAACGTGAAGGCCCTATAGTCCCTTTTTAACTTTTGACTTTTCCACCCTGAGTTAATATATTTCATTATCTAAGATTGATAAATTTAACGATAACTACTATGCATATTTACTAAATTATTCGATAAATTTTTTGAATGTTACATTATACCCTTCTTAAATAAAATTTTATCTTCAAAATTTACTTATCGAAAAGTTTTGCATATCGACTCATCATGTCTTGACGTCTTTCCCATGTCGCCTCCTTGACATTGTGGTTATGCCATAAAACTTTCACTGGTGAGATTTCCTTGTTGCGTAGTAGTACCTTCACAGTTGATTTGAGAATTCTCACTAGCTTTTCTTCGTAAGTTAATGTCGGTAGATTATCGATATTGTAATAACCCGAAAAAATTTTGGATTCTAAAGTTAATTTCTGAAATTTTTTATTTAATGTCGGTTGGAGTTTCGAGAAATATCTTAATGGGTAAATTAAGTTATAAAACTCGGAGTCTAGTTTTGTGATGGTTTTCGAAATTTTAAGGTCGGAAGGGCGCGAGTTTAACAAAATTTCAAGCGATTAAAACGCGTATGGGCATTTTGGTAATTTTATTATTTAAATAATAAAATAAATTATTTGATAAAGTTAAAATTTTTATAAAAAAAATTTTATGCGTAAGATTAGTTTTGAGTGAGTTTTGGTTGAAGAAAACAAAAATGTGAAATTTGATAAAAAGGGGTAGATTCGGTTTCAAAATTTTTTCCACCTAGCTGCGGTTTACCGTTTTAAAATCCGTCTACCTATGTTAGACTAGGTTCCTAAGAGAACGTTTAGCCTCTTGAATCGTTCGATTCCGTTGAAGGCCGCAAAAGTTATGCGCATCCGAACTTTAAGCTGGTTTTCGGTTGAACCAACTTGGTGACCTGTTTTAGTTGGAATTTCATGGGTTTAATAAAGAGATGTTATTTTTAGCTATTTGATCATTTTTGAAGCGAGATTAATGAATGATTGTTTGTGTTTTAGATTACTTAGGATACCAGGTATGTAGTGCATGCATGTGTTTTGCTCAAGTGGGCCTACATCGTAGAACTTTATAATTTATGTGATTGATTGTGGTGTGTGTGCATATTGTTTGACATGCATAATTAAAAAAAAAGGAACGAAAATGGTTTTGAGCATGTTTTAAGTATGTGGTGAGACGCTTGGCGGTGGTACCGCGGATCCTGCTAGTGTGCAGGCCAGTACTTCACCAGTCGCGGATTTCGCTCGAGGAGTGGGCTAGCTGGGCCATCATGCGGCGTGAATGTGTTGACGATAAGGGTGATGAGCAGTGATACCGCGAATCCTACTAGTGTGTGGGCTGGTGCAACACCAGTCGCGGATGCCGCTCGAGGAGTGGGTCGGCTGGGCTGTCGCGAAACGTGTGTGTGTGGTAACTGTGGCCCCGTGCTGGGGAGGCTGAGACGGGGGCGACGTGTTAGGGTGTAGTGTGGCGCGAGGTACACCCTCACCCTGATGTGGTTGTTGTGTGTTGATGCGAGTGTGTAGCTTGTGAGCTTCGTTGCTGGGGAGTCCGGGATGGTGGTAACGTGTCAGGGTGTAGGGTGGCGTTAGGGTCCTCCTTACCCTGGTGCCGGTACACTACGCGTCACAGATGTGACAACATGAGTGTGAGTGTAGAGACTGCATGTGATAGGATTGCATTGACGGCTTTTATTTTCATATTGTACTACTTACTGAGCGTTACGCTTATGTTGTGTGTTCCATGGTGTAGGTGCTGACGATATTGCTGGTGAGCCTCGAGAGCCTAGTCTTGAGGCACAGGATGGTTGGCGGCGTGCGACCGAGCACCGGATGGCGGATTTTGTTAGGGCGACTTGACCCGTGGGGATGGTAGGTGGTGGCTTGATTCTTTTGCGGGTATTTTATTTTGCTGGGTTGACGTAAAGTTGATGGGATGAGTTGTACAGGCGTCGGTTGTAGAGGTGCTTATGGAGTGCTTGTGATTTTGGCGACGTACGCGTATACTTTACATGTAAGAGCTTGGAAATGCTATGTATTGTGGATTTTTCTTCATTCGTAGTTGATGGACTTGTTGTCTTTAAATTTCGATTTTGTTATGGAATTTTCTCTGGATGGTTGATGGATAGATATTTCTAGTTTTTTTGTGAACTGTGTGCAGGGTTTTAAATTTTGGGATAGCCAGTTTTTTAGCCGTTACTCTGCCGAAATTTTGAGAGAGAGGTTAGGAGTCGATAGGATATGGGATAGATCGGGATGTGTACAGTGAGTGTTAGAAAAGTGTGGAGGGGAGCTGAAGTGCAGCGTGGTTGCAGGTGCGTGGGGCACACGGCCCTGCAGGGGCTCACGGGTCGTGCGGCGTCGGGTGAGGGCGTGCGTGCGGACGTGTGGTACGGAGGCAGAGTGCGTGGGGCACGCGGCGCTGTGAGCGTGCGCGTGATGGGGTGATGTTGAGTTGGCACGCGCAGCACCGTAAGGGTGCGCGTGGGGCGTCGAAGCGGGAGACGTGGGTGCGCGGCACCGGATTGTGTAGTTCGAGGGGCGCGTTGGATATCTTTTTTAGGATTTGAGCCTTGTTGGTTTATTTTAAAACTATTTCAAATTGTTTTCTTTTTTCCCTGCGTGTGTTTTATATATATTGAGAATTTCGTGTTCCCTCTTCGGGGCGTGGGTTGTTTTCGAATCGAGTTGAAAATTTTTCATACTTACAAATGTTCTTTTGAAGATGATTAGAAAACGAAAGTGGTATTAAATTAAGTGAGTTGTGTCAACGTTTAGTGTGTCATAGTGTGTAGATGTACTGTAGCGCACCAGGAACGTGGGATTTCTCGGAGTGTTACAGTTATGGTATTAGAGCCACGGGGTCGACGTCGTTCAGAGGATTACCTAACACCGCCAGCCGCTGCACGTAAGCACTCCACCAACTGTAAGTGTTTAGATTTAAATTTATTGAAGGACTAATGTGAGTTTTGCATATGTTAAAGGTAGGAAATGTTAGGAAAGGCGAGAGGCAGAGGTAAAGGACGACCACGACGAGAGGTGCCTAGAGCTGTGGGCGATATGGATGATACCGTTCAGCAGCTTACCAAGTTAGTCCACCGTTAGTCTCAGTAGCTGGAGAGATTTATGAGTAGGGACGACCAGGGACAGTCTAGCGCCCAGGGTTTGTTTGACAGAGGGGGCGATAAACTGTATAGACTTAGACCCCCGACTTTTGATGGGTCATCTCCGGATCCTCTCAGTGCTGAAGAGTGGATACGGAGCATGGAGAGAATGATGGGTTTCGCAAAGGTGGAGGAGCAGCACAAGGTTTCTAGTGCGGCATTATATCTGGGCAAGGATGCGAGTCATTGGTGGGATACTGTAGTGGCCACGAGGGATGTGGAGACAATCACCTGGGAGGAGTTCAGGACGGTGTTTTTTGGCAAGTATTTCATCTATTCTGTCAGGACACAGAAGATGGTGGAGTTTGCGCAGTTGAGACAGACCGGCACTGTGGTCGAGTATGTACGATAATTTGAGGCCTTGTCGCGGTTTGCAGGGCATTTGGTGAGCCTTGATGAGAATAAGGTACATCAGTTTGTGCAAGGCCTGAAACCGGATATCTATATGGGCATGAAGATTCTAGGGACTCGAGGCATACCCTACGAGGAGGTGGTAGCAAAGGCCCTGGACATTGAGGAGGCTCGGGCGAAGCTTCCTAGTTATAGAGAGGTGCCCAAGGAGCAGTCTCGGAGGTCATTCAGAGAGTTGCTGCCACAGTCGAGCGGGG
Organism: Begonia peltatifolia; assembly: GCA_022433055.1. Lineage (NCBI taxonomy): Eukaryota > Viridiplantae > Streptophyta > Magnoliopsida > Cucurbitales > Begoniaceae > Begonia > Begonia peltatifolia. The sequence continues at coordinate 10,835,206 of CM039522.1, forward strand.
AGGGGGTGTCCATGCAGAAAGGCCTGAAGAGGTCACTATTTCTAGCAGCTAGGGGAGCACCAAGAGGCCGCAGGGGTCAGGACAATTTTCAGTGTGCCCGAAGTATCCGAGGAGCCACCTGCGTGAGTGTAGAGTGGGCCCAGTGCGGTGTTACAACTGTGGCGAGGTGGGCCACATGTCCAGAGAGTGTCAGAAGCCGCGTCAGAACCGCTGTTTCAATTGCAATGAGGTGGGACACTTTACTAACAGATGCCCAGCTGCGAGCAAGATGTCAGCCAGAGTTACGCCGAGGGTCTTCGCCCTTTTTGAGCCAGATGATGCTGCCCAGCCATCAGTGATTGCAGGTAACATTTTTGTTTCTGGTGTGGCAGTTTATACTTTGATTGATACGAGCGCCACACACTCGTTTGTGTCGACGGGTTTTGTTGTTAAGGCAAACTTGGAGTTTAGTCCCACCGAGCGACATTATGATATGACCTTGCCATTAGAGGAACATTTGTATTTAGAACAGGTGGTGCGAGGCAATGTTGTGACAGTGGGGAAGAAGCAGTTATATGCCGAGTTAGTCATACTCCATATAAGCGGTTATGAGGTGATCTTGGGAATGGACTGGCTATTCAGACATCATGTGAAGATTGACTGCAGGACCAGAGAGGTTCATTTTTGGCCCCTGGGCGGGGAGAGCTACATATTTAAAGTAGGTAAAGGTCTTGCTATGATTTCTGCTATCGTTTTTTGTTAGACTCCACAGTTGTTGGGCAAGGATTGCCAGGGTTTTTGGCAAGTGTCGAGGATGCGCAATCACAGAGTGATACTCGGATACAGGATATTCTTGTTGTGCAGGAGTTCCCGGAAGTGTTTCGTGATGAATTGTCAGGGTTGCCCCCTGACAGGGAGATTGAATTTGAGATAGGTGTTTTCCCAGGTGCCGAGCCGGTGTGTAAGAACCCATACAGGTTAGCACCTACCGAACTAAAGAAGCTGAAGGCTCAGTTGGAGGAGCTGAAGGATAAAGACTTTATACGCCATAGTTTTTCACCTTAGGGCGCGCCAGTTCTGTTCGTCAAGAAGAAGGACGGATCCCTACAAATGTGTATCGACTATAGGGAGCTGAATAAGTTGACGGTGAATAACCGGTATCCATTGCCGAGGATTGATGATTTGTTTGATTAGCTACAGGGTGCTCGAGCGTTTTCTAAGATCGACCTGAGCTCCGGCTATCATCAGTTGAAGGTAAAGGGAGAGGATGTACCGAAGACGGCCTTCAGGACGAGGTACGGGCATTTTGAGTTCCTGGTTATGTCATTTGGGTTGACCAATGCCCCTGCAGCATTTATGGATCTTATGCACCGAGTGTTCAGGGAGTACCTGGACAAGTTTGTGATTGTGTTTATCGCGACTTCTGATTTATTCGCGGAGTGAGGAGGAGCACAAGGAACACTTGAGGACCGTATTGACTATTCTGAGCCAGCATCAGCTGTATGCTAAGTTCTCGAAGTGGGAGTTTTTGTTGGACATGATTCACTTCTTGGGGCATGTTTTTTCCTCTGAGGGTATTTCAGTCGATGCGGTGAAAGTTCAGGCTGTAAAGGAGTGGCCGCGGTCGACTAGTGCTACCGAGATACGCAGTTTGCTAAAGTTGTCTAGATATTGTCGGAGATTCATTGAGGGGTTCTCTAAGATCTCGGCACCCTTGACCCGGCTGACCAGAAAGAATGCGAAGTATGAATGGACCGACAAGTGTGAGGACAGCTTCCAGACATTGAAGCAAAGGTTGACTACGGCTCCTATACTGACACTACCTGTGGAAGGAGAGAAGTTCTGCATTTATTGTGATGCCCCCAGGATTGGTTTGGGGTGTGTTTTGATGCAGGGTGGGAGAGTCATTGCCTATGCCTCTAGGCAGTTGAAGGCTTACGAGCAGAATTATCCCATTCACGATTTGGAACTGGCGGCTGTTGTGTTTGCACTCAAGATTCGGAGGCATTATCTTTATGGGCAGCAGTGCGAGATTTATTCGGACCATCAGAGCTTGAAGTACATTTTCAAGCAGAAGATGGCTCGAGCCGGTCAAGGATCACGATGTGGAGATCAGGTACCACCTAGGAAAGCCGAACGTGGTGGCGGATGCCTTGAGTCGGGTGACAGCTTCGACTTCTGCCATGATTTCGATAGTGCCTGTTGAGTTGATGGCAGAGATGCAGAGTTTTAGCCTTGAGGTGGTTTCTGATCTGGCTGCCACTCTTTCGACCTTGTCGTTGAGGCCGACTATTCTGGATGGGATCAAACAGACCCAGAAGACTGCTCGGAGTGTAGCGAGCTGAAGGCGAGTATGGAGGCCAGGCCTGATTCTGAGTTCAGCTATTCAAAGGACAGGATTCTGAAATTTCAGGATAGGTGGTACGTCCCAAAGGATGGGGAGCTGAGAAAGGATATATTATCAGAGGCCCATTCATCTTTGACTCGATTCCACCTCGAATGAGTCGTGTTTTACCTACAAACGAAATAGAAAAACAAAATATAAGCAAAAAACCGAATGCTGTCCGATGAGCAACCTTTTAGGTTCTCGGCATAACGATCTTTCGAAGGAAGACGGCAGCAAACGGGAACAGTTTCTGGTCACTCTCTTCGTGTATCCTTCTCTGGAAAAGAGAGGGAAGACGAGTGGAACGATAGCTATTCAAGCAACCTCGGGCTTGAAAGCTCAAGGAGATGAACTCCTTCTCGGTTTTTGACCAAACTGAGTCTTACCATTCACCAAACTTCAACTACTTCGGCTGAACACAAAAGGGCTATTTCTCATATATTCAACAATCTTTACACACACCAGTAGCCATGTATTTATAGACCTAGGGTGGCTGAAGGGTAGAATGGGCTTGGGGTTCGAAATGGGCCACATGGTTGGCCATTTTTGGTCCACTTGCACAACAGATCACCTTCAAGCTTTAGCCCATTTGTTGCATCAGTGGGCTGCTAAACTCCGGCGCAATTGTTGCTTCTAACCACCATCTAACTTAACATACATCTAATCCTAATGCCTAAGGATGCATGCAATTATAAAACATTACAAGAAGGCGAATGTTTGCCAACAAAAACATAAGGCGAATGTTTGCCGAATAAAATGCAATTACAAATTAATTCTGTGGGAGACAAATCCTTTCTTCAAATGCTTCCACCTTTAGCTCCCACGATAACAAGTGCAAGGGTTGATCCTTGTCCTTTGTGCTCGGGTCCCATTCTAAATCCGCGAATAGGCATTCGACCTGTAATTCCAGCAAAAGAAGTGAACTTGTTAGTGAACAGGTTGGATAGAGCTCGTGCCTTGGTTTGTGATCGAGTGACGGTGTAATAACCCAGAAAATTTCAGATTTTTAAATCTAATTTTTGAAATTTTTAATTTAATCTCGGTTGGAGTTTCGAGAAATATTTTAACGGGTAAATTAAATTATAAAACTCGGTTGTGATAGAGATGTTAAACGAGCGAGCCGAGCAGAGAAAGACTCGACTCACCGAGCCTGCCGAGCCTAACGAGGCTGTCGAGCCTAACGAGCCAAGCCTAACGCGCGGACCCTAAAAAATTTCTAACTCGAGCCGGCTTACGAGCCACGAGCCTAACGAGCCGAGCCGAGCCGGCTCAACGAGCCTAACGAGCCGAGCTTAACGAGCTTATATATTTTATTAGGTTCCACTAATATTATCTAAAATTTTTTTTTACATAATCAAAATATAATAAAAAAATATAGCGAAGTAACGAGATAATCCAAAATAAGTCATATTATCATAAAATAAATTAAAAAAGTAAGTGAAAAATAACATACTCATTAAGTATTAGGTTGATCGTTGTCTTCACCGTCTCGTGGAGGGGCAAGAGGTTCATATGGCGTCAATAGATGCTCTGGGAAGATGGGTAATGCAGGACACAAATTGTCATAATGAGCATTTACTGCTCCACGTATCGTGCAAAGAAAGCTGTCTGTTCTAGTGAATGGTTTTGCATATTCCTCATCCACTGTTCGATGTGCCTCTGTTCTCGTAATAACTGTGATTGCTGATTACAAATATTTTCTAGCTTGTGTTTTATATCGTGTTCAAAGCTGGTTTGTTGAGCAGCGAGATTAGCAAACATTTGACTTTGTGTGATTGTGAGATTTTCCAATATCTGTCCCACATCGTTAGTTGAGTAACAGTGAGGTGGCATCGCAGACGATGAAGAGGCTTCTTGATCAGGTGGCAATGACATAGTTGATTGATTTTCATATCGCTGTTTTTGGCGAGCCTCAAAGCGATCTCTTTTTGCCTCTGCTACCTTTCTTTGTGCACCCGTCACAGTACCATTGCTCATGCGCAGGATACGAGGCGGAGGCATTACTTGAGGAGGAATCTCAGCATTAGCATCCTGCTCAATGAATCCTAATCCATTGTTTTTTGCTTCCCCGTACGACCACTTAAGTATTCTTGAAATATTTGAGGAGGTATAAGCTTTTCCTGGATCCAAGACTCATCTGTTGAGCTCATAGGGACTTTCTCAGCCGTGCATAATTGTGTGATGAGGACAGGGTGGATATGACCAGCGGTATTTGAACCCTTACGATATGCGAGTATATTATTGTAGATAATTCGTCAGACGTTTATAGAGCGACCAGTGAGAATGCAATATAAGAGTACCGCTCGCTCTTTAGTGAGATCAGAATTCTGAGATGTTGGCATCAAGTTTCCCCTGATAAACTTGCACCAAGCTTGAGCGTAACAGTTGAGACAACTTAATATCAAATGTATTGGTTGAGCTGGGTTGACGATTGAATAAACCCACTGTGAACTTCGATGGCCCATCTCGTGTATTATCATCTCATAATCTAGGCCCTCTTCCATCATTGTCTCGTAATCATCTTGATCTAAGTTGTTCAAACCAAGTTTGGCATTAATCACCTCTGCTGAGAAAGGAATGATCTTGTTGCAAACTTTAACAGTGCTATATGAATTTGACGCTTTTAGATTTGCATAGAATTCTCGAACTACGTTTACGTTTGCATCATTGCCTAATACAGCAAGATTCTGCCATCCTCGATGTCTAATCATGGCTAAAATATCTCTGTCAAAAGCATCAGGTTGAAATTGAATTTCACATATAATAGCTTTGTTTTTTGTCATGAAATCCATAAAATATATTATTGCCTCAGAGTTGATGAAAGAGTGATCAATTTGGCCGAGTAGAGCTGACCTTGAGGTAGAAGCTTTCAAACGTTTTGGAGACATTTTTTTTAACCTATAAGTTAAACAATTGGTTAGTTAATCATCACTATTATCCATTTTTAAAACTTCAATTCTCACAGAAATTTTATCGAACAAGTGGTGTACACATTTGTAAAACTTAACTCACAATTATTTTTGTATCCCAAACCAACCTCACCGATCAAAATTAAAATCAAAATCAAACTACAACAGACAACTCAATATTGAAATAGAACGATGGAAGATTGCAGAAGTTTAACTTAAAACTTCAATTCTCACAGACATGTTATCGAACAAGTGGTGTGCACAGTTATAAATAAAACTTAACTCACAATTTTTGTATGCCAAACCAACCTCAACAATCAAAATCAAACTAAATACAGACATCTCAAATAATATTGAATTAAATTATGAAATTGCGGAAAAAATAGTAGGATGGAAGATTGTGGAAGTTTACCTTTAAATGGAGAGATTCGGAGATCGAAAGGGGAGATATTGACGAAAGGGGCTGGGAAGATTTACAGATGTGATGATTTTGGTAGTTTTCAAATGAGCTGTGACGGTTTTGGTAGTTTTCCAATTGATCGAGAATTCGGATTGAAGTGATAGTTTGAGGGATGGAGAGTGACCGTGAGGGTTTGAGTGAGCACCGCGGTTTACTTTTTAAACCATGGAGAGCTGATCAATCGCCCCACTTAGGGGCATTTGATCGGCTCTCGATCTGTTTAAAACAGATCGAGGTGCAACATAAGGCCGATCTGTTTCAAACAGATCGAGCGCTTGGCGATGGATCGGCTCGGTTTGTTAGAGCCGATCAATCGCCCCACTTATTAGCGATGGATCGGCTCTAGCTCGGTCATTTTTTTCATTGTATTTAACTATTTACAATTTGTATAAAAAACATAAATATATAAAAAAATATAATCTTTATTATAAATTTAACATTTTTTATCGATACAAATTGTTCAATCACGTACAAAATGTTAAAAAAAATATATAAAATAAAAAATTCTTCAAAATTTAAATTAGAATGTTAATCTTCAACGTCCAAATTTTTAAATTCTTCGAGTATTTCATCCTCTCGTTATTGGCTTCTCGTAATGGCGTCGTTCCAATCCTTCATATAAATAAGTGCCTCCACGAGATCGGGTGCAAGTCTTCCTCGGCGTTCCTCGTACACACGTCCACGTGCACTAAAAGCAGACTCCGATGCTACGGTAGATACCGGAGGTGTTAGTAGATCACGTGCCATTATAGACAGAATATGATATGTGGTGGAAAACATTTTCCACCAATTTAAAATATCAAAATTTTCTTCGCGAGAAAATTGATATCGAGTGTCAAAATAAATTTTTGATTCATTTCGCATAGAATTAAAGTAAGCATCTGTATCTAATTGATTCCAAATATCATGAATACCAAATTGTGAAGCTCTTATATTTTCACTACCACTACTTGAACTAACATGTGAAGAAATGTGTGAATGACTAACGGTAGAATATTTAGATTCATAAGAAGAATATAAACTAGTAATCCCATGTGTTATTTGATCAATAGAAAATAAACAAGGAGTTTGTAAATTATTAGAAATTTTATTAACAATAAGATATACTCCTCTTAACTTATATCTAGGATCCATTATACATGCATAACAAAAAATAGGAGGAATATTAAGTGAATATTTTTTAAATTTTGTTTCCATTTTATTAAGTATATCTCTAAATTCATCTATATGTCTATATTGTGCAAAATTCCCCGTTAAGTTTATATAAATTGAAAGAACAAGATGAGAAGTTGGATAATAAATTCTCAAACATTAATTTGTTGCATTATAAAATGGTTTTAAAAAATCAAGAAAAATATTAGCTATCTCACAACTAGATTTATCAAGATTAATACTTTGTGTTTTTTCACTGATAAAAGCACAAATAACTTGCCAATATGGCATAGCATTTTCTAACATTAAATAAGTAGAATTCCACCTATTATCTACGTTGGTTTTTAATTTTCGTGGTTTAAGTTGGGCAGTTTTCAAAAAATCTTTATATTCTTGTTGTCTCGAATTAGATCCAATTATATAAGAAATTGCAGATCTAATTGATTCAATATGAGGCGAAATATATATCATACCATCTTTAACAACTAAATTTAAAATATGACAAACACATTTCATGTGAAAAAGAGAATAGTGAGTATTATCTAATTGAAAATAATTTTTAAAATGAGAAATAGTAGTATCGTTAGCGCTATCATTATCAAGTGTTATACTAAATATTTTATCTCGAATAGAATATTCTTGCAATATCGTAACAATATATCTATAAATTGTAATAGTAGTATGGGGATATTCACAATTACGAAATTCTAAAATTCTTTTATTTAATTGTCAAGATTCATCAATAAAATGAGAAGTTACCACTAAATAACCTATAGAATTACGTGCACTCCATAAATCAGACGTAATACAAATAGACATTGAAGTAGCATTTGAAAAAAATAAAATTAATTCATTCTTCATATTATTAAACATTTTAATAATATCCATTCTAATTGTACTTCTAGGAATACGTTTAAAATTAGGAGTAGCATACTCTTTCATGAATTTTTCAAATTCATCACTATCAGTGAACGTTAAAGGCAATTCACATTGTGCTACAAGTTTTGCTATTCCTTCTCTCATTTTATTTTGTGAATACAAAAAAGTACCACTACCACTAGTATTTAATAATCTTTGTGCAGGGTCTCTAACTTGCTCATTTAAATGACACTTTTGATAATGCCTATTTAGTGAAGTAGTTGAACTACCAGAAACATATGCATAATTTCTAATACAATATTTACATTGAGCTCTAGATTCTACTTTTCCATCAATTTTAATATCTTTCGTTACAAAATGTTTCCATACTTCAGAAGTTCTATTTCGTTTTTTTTTAGGTGATGAAGTGGACGTGGATGCTTGTGCAGATGATTGTCCTACTGAAAAAGAAGGATGTAAATCCCTAATTTTTTCAATATCATTATCAATATTATAATTACGTTCATCCATAAATAAAAATAAATTTTAAATAACAAAATGATACTACAAACTAATTTCCAAGAAAAGCTCCAAGAAAAGCTCGTGGGGATGTGAATTGATTAACTCACTTTTACGAAATCTAAAAAAAAATTAACGAAATTAGTAACTATAAATATAATTAAAAGGTAAATATATGTAAAAAAAAAACTAAATTTTACCTTCTTTGAACCAACCAAGAATTGACGGTAACAAATATATTTACAAATTGAGTAAGGATGACAACAAATATTGATTGCGACAAAGAGAGAAATTGGTAGAGATTGAGGTGAGAGAAAACAAAGAGGGATGAAGAATTTATAGAAAAAATTTAGAAGAGATAGTATTCTCCAACGGCTACTTTCT
>CM039522.1:10850296-10861091 GCA_022433055.1 Begonia peltatifolia
GTGTCGATTGTTTCAGACCGAGACCCCAAGTTCACGTCCAAGTTTTGAAGGAGTTTGCGTAAGGCTATGGGCACCAGATTCGATTTCAGTATGGCCTTTCATCCCCAAACCGATGGGCAGTTCTAGAGGATATTCTCAGGGCCTGTGTGTTGGAGTTTCAGATGGCTTGGAGTAAGTTTTTGCCGTTAGTGTAGTTCTCATATAATAACAGCTATCAGTCCACCATTGGTATGGCGCCGTACGAGTTCCTCTATGGAAGGAAGTGCAAGTCGCCATTGTATTGTGATGAGGTTGAAGACGCCCGATTGATAGGTCCTGAGATTTTACAACAGACTGTCGACAAAATTTCTGTGATATGGAAGAAGATTGAAGCAGCTCAGAGTCGATAGAAAAGTTATGCTGACCAGAGGCGTCGGGAGTTTGAGTTTAGTGAGGGCGACGAGTTATTTCTTAAGATCTCGCCGTTCAAGGGAGTGGTGACGTTCAGAAAGTGGGGGAAGCTCAACCCTCGGTTTGTGGGACCATTCCCGATTGTCAAGCGGATTGGGAGAACTGCGTACCAGCTTCAGTTGCCTTCGTCGATGGATGCCATCCATGATGCTTTCCATGTCTCGATGCTGAGGAAGTGTATGCGCGATCCCTCGCAGGTAGTGCCACAACAGAATATAGACATCCACCCGATGTTGTCATATGAGGAAAAGCCAGTGAGGATCTTAGGATCCGTTGTGGAAGGGCTGCGTAACAAGGAGATTCCTTTGGTCAAAGTGTTGTGGCGCAATCATGGTATGGAAGAGATTACTTGGGAGCGGCGCAAAGACATGGAGCATCAATATCCCAACCTATTCGGTACATAAATTTTTGGGGCAAAATTCTTATAAGGTGGGGGGAATGTAATAACCGGAAAAATTTTTGATTCTAAAGCTAATTTCTGAAATTTTTAATTTAATCTCGGTTGGAGTTTCAAGAAATATCTTAAAGGGTAAATTAAGTTATAAAACCCAGAGTCTAGTTTTGTGATGGTTTTCGAAATTTTAAAGTCGGAAGGGTGCGAGTTTAACAAAATTTCAAGCGATTAAAACATGTATGGGCATTTTAGTAATTTTATTATTTAAATAATAAAATATATTACTTTATAGAATTAAAATTTTTATTAAAAAACAACTGAACGGTTCAGTGTTTGTTTTTTTTTTCGCCAGAGTCGAGAGTGAACGCGAGAGAGAGGGCGATCGAGAGCTCAATTTTGGTCTACGATCAGTGGACAACGAGCGCAAGTTTGTGATCGGAACTGCAACCGAGTATTGCTTCTCCAACGAACCGAGGTCGTTCAGTTTTAGCAGCTCGAACTCCAGAAGTGAGAGCCGTAGTGTGTTCTGCTGACAACCGCGAGGAATGGCCCCCATTCGGTTCTGTTGCCGATAGTCGAGCGCTCGGATTTATTTCTTCTTCCATTCCCCCACCCAAGTGCAGAGCGACACCACCATGTAAGTCCCTTTCTCCTTCTACTGTTCTGTCTTGTTTGGGTGAGATTAATGTTCGGCTTCCCTCCTTTTTCTGTGAATTTGGCTGCAATGTTTAAGTGGATTAGGCGGGTGAATATGTGTGTTAGTGGATGGACAGTAGGTGTCCGGTGAGAGGGAGATAAACCGAGGGGGGAGATTGACCCAAAATTCAGATTTTGTGCTTGAATTTCTGATTTCTGGTTGGATTATGCTTAATAAGTTGAAATGTAGTTGTTCGGTGAAGAAATTGACGAAATTGGATCGAAGTTGAGATTTCTGATTTTTTTCGTATAAAAACAGTTTTGTTTTTGGGGACTTTGATGGGGCTACGGTTAATTGTTTTAAATTCTATTTTAGTGGGTTAAAATAGGTGGTTAGAGGAACGTATGGCCACTGAAATCGTTCGATTCTGATATCCGACACAAAAGTTGTGCGCGTGGGAAGTTTATGTCGGATTTTTCTCCTAGTCAAATTAGTGGGCGTTTTCTGTAGTATTGTGATGTGTGATAGTAGCATGACCGTTTTTGATGCGTAAGACTAGTTTTGAGTGAGTTTTGGTTGAAGAAAACAAAAATGTGAAATTTGATAAAAAGGGGCAGATTCGGTTTTGAAATTTTTTCCACCTTGCTGCACTTTACCGTTTTAAAATCCTTCTACGTATGTTAGACTAGGTTCCTAAGGGGACGTTTGGCCTCTTGAATCGTTCGATTTCGTTGAAGGACGCAAAAGTTATGCGCGTCCGAACTTTAGGCTGGTTTTCGGTCGAACCAACTTGGTGACCTGTTGTAGTTGGAATTTCATGGGTTTAATTAAGAGATGTTATTTTTAGCTATTTGGTTAATTTTGAAGCGAGATTGATGAGTGATTATTTGTGTTTTAGGTTGAGGCATTTTTTTGGCGAAGCTGTGCGTCGAGCTAGCTTAGGATGCCAGGTAAGTAGTGCAAGCATGTGTTTTTCCCAAGTGGGCCTACATCATAGAACTTTAGAATTTATGTGATTGATTGTGGTGTGCGTGCGTATTGTTTGACATGCATCATTTTCTTTTAAAAAAAAAGGAATGAAAACGATTTTGAGCATATTTTGAGTAAGTGGTGAGACGCGTGGCGGTGGTATCGTGGATCCTACTAGTGTGTGGGCCGGTGCGTGGCAATTGCAGATTTCGCTTAAGGAGTGGGCCTGCTGGGCCGTCACGCGGCGTGAATGTATTGACGGTGAGGGTGATGGGCAGTGGTACCGCGGATCCTACTAGTGTGTGGGCCGATGCAACACCAGTCGCGAATTTCTTTCAAGGAGTGGGCTGGCTGGGCTGTCGCGAAACGTGTGTGTGTAATTGTGGCCCCGTGCTGGGGAGGCTGTGACGAGGGCGACGTGTCAGGGTGTAGTGTGGCGCGAGGTACACCCTCACCCTGATGTGGTTGCTGTGTGGTGATGCGTGTGTGTAGCTTGTGGGCCTCGTTGCTGGGGAGTCCGAGACGGTGGCGACGTGTCAGGGTGAAGGGTGGCGCGAGGTTTCTCCTTACCCTGGTGCGGCTACACTAGGCGTCACAGATGTCACAACATGAGTGTGAGTGTAGAGACTGCATGTGATAGGATTGCATTGTCGGCTTTTACTTTCATATTGTACTACTTACTGGGCGTTAGGCTTACGTTGTATGTTCTATGGTGTAGGTGCTGACGCTATTGCTGGTAAGGCTCGAGAGCCTAGTCCTGAGGCATAGGAGGGTTGGCGGCGTGCGATCGAGCACCAGATGGTGGATTTTGTTAGGGTAACCCGACCCGTGGGGATGGTAGATGGTGGCTTGATTCTTTTGCGGGTATTTTCTTTTGCTGGGTTGATGTACAGTTTATGAGATGAGTTGTACAGGCATCGGTTGTAGAGGTGGTTATGGAGTGCGTGTGATTTTGGCGACGTACGCGTATACTTTACATGTAGGAGCTTGAAAATGCTCTGTATTGTGGATTTTTCTTCATCCGTAGTTGATGGACTTGTTGTCTTTCAATTTCAATTTGGTTATGAAATTTTCATTGGATGGTTGATGGATAGATATTTCTAGTTTTCTGGTGAATTGTTTGCAGGGTTTTAAATTTTGGGATAGCTAGTTTTTTAGCCGTTACTCTGCCGAAATTTTGGGAGAGAGGTTGGGAGTCGATAGGATATGGGATAGGTGGAGATGTGTACAGTGAGTGTTAGAAAAGTGTGGAAAGGAGCGGAAGTGCGGCGTGGTCGCAAGTGCGTGGGGCACGTGGCCCTGCAGGTGCTCACGGGTTGTGCAGCGTCGGTTAAGGGCGTGCGTGCGGACGTGTGGTACGGAGGCAAGGTATGTGGGGCACGCGGCGCTGCGAGCGTGCGCATGACGAGGTGATGTTGAGTTGGCACGCGCAGCACCGTGAGGGTGCGTGGGGGCGTTGAAGCTGGGGACGTGGGTGCGCGGTACCAGATTGTGTAGTTCGAGGGGTGCATTGGAAATCTTTTCTAGGATTCGAGCCTTGTCGGTTTATTTTAAAACTATTTCAAATTGTTTTCTTTTTCCACTGCGTGTTTTTTTATATATATTGAGAATTTCGTGTTCCCTCTTCGGGGCGCGGGTTGTTTTCGAATTGAGTCAAAAATTTTTCATACTTACAAATGTTCTTTTGAAGATGATTTGAAAACGAAAGTGGTATTGAATTGAGTGAGTTGTTTCAACGTTTAGTGTGTCATAGTGTGTAGATGTGCTGTAGCACACCGAGAACGTAGGGTTTCTCGGGGTGTTACAGATATCCCTTTGCTCCAAAATCTCAGAAGGATCACATATACATTTCTTCAGCATGGAAACGTTAAAAATATTATGAATTCCATCGATTCATGCCGACAGTAGCAACATGTAGGCTATCTTTCAAATTCTTCGAGTTATTGTAAATGGTCCCACAATATCTCAAGCTTAGCTTGCCTTTCCTCCCAAATTTTATCACTCCTTTGAATGGCGAAATCTTCAAAAATACTTTGTCATCTACGTTGAACTCCAATTCTCTTCTTCTTTGATCCGTATAACTTTTCGGATGGCTTTGAGTAGTTAAGATCCATTGTCTTAAAATTGCAACAGTTTTTGCAGTTTGTTGCAAAATATCCAGACCAATCAATCTTGTTTCACTAGATTCACCCCAATACAAAGGAGATCTACACTTCCTATCATAAAGTGCTTCATAAGGGGCCATACCAATCGTAGACTGGTAGCTGTTATTATATGAAAATTCCACTAAAGGTAGATACTTACTCCATGAACCTTGGAATTTCAAAACGAATGCCCTAACCATATCCTCTAGGATCTGAATCGTTCTTTCTGTTTGTCCATCTGTTTCAGGATGAAATGTTGAGCTAAACTTAGTTAAGTCTCCATAGCTTAATGTAGACTTTTCCAAAAATTTGAAGTAAATCTAGAATTTCTGTCTGATACAATCGAAATTGCAACTCCGTGCAATCTAAGGATTTCCTAAATGAAGAGTTCTGCAAACGGAGTCATTGAGAACATCGTCTTTATGGTAGAAACTAGGATAATTTCATTGACCGATCAACTATCAACCAAATTCCATCATATCTTTTCGTTGTCTTTGGTAGTTCAACAACAAAATCCATAGAAATCAGCTCACATTTCCACTTTGAAATCAGTAAAAGTTGTAGTGTTCCGGTTGGCCTCTAATGTTCTGCTTTCACTTGTTGACATACAATACACGCCTCGACAGGCTTTGCAACATCCTTCTTCATATTCGGCCACCAAAAGTTTTACTTCAAGTCTTTGTACATTTTCGTATTTCTAGGATGTACAGAGAAAGTAGATGAGTGTGCCTCAGATAATATCTCATTCTGCAGATATTTATTATTTGAAACATACTACCTAACCCTGAATTTCAAAATATCATCTCCAGGATAATTAAAATCTGCAAAATTATTAGATTCCTCTATAGATTAGTGGCTTTGACATTTCAGAACCATCTACTATGCTTCTTTGATTTTATTCAAAATTGTCGGCTTCAGAGTAATAGCAGAGAATATAGTTGACAACTCAGAGACTATCTCTATGTTAATCCTTTAAATTTTTTATTTCAGTACCATAGACATTGCTGAAATCGTAGGTTGCGTTTGACGTGTCCATTCTGCTCAATGCGTCAGCCACTTTATTAGTTTTTCCTTGGTGGTAATTAATTTTCAAATCTCAATCTTTCACAAACTCCAGCCATCGTCTTTGTCTTATGTTCAATTTTTTCTGTGTAAAAATATACTTCAAGCTCTTGTGATCAGAGAATACTTCGCACTACTGCTGCCAATACAAATAGTGTCGACATATCTTCAGTGCGAAAACCACTGCTGCTAACTCCAGATCATGCGTGGGATAATTCTATTCGTACATTCTTAGCCGCCGTGAAACGTAGGCAACCACTTTACCATCCTGCATAAAAACTCCTCCCAATCCAATCTTGGAAACATCATAATAAATATTGTATTTGCATCTTCCACAGCCAGTGTCAACTCAGGAGCCGTTTTCAATTCTGTTTAACCATCTGAAAACTGTTTTCATAATCTTCAGACCCCAAAGAATTTCACACTTTTCCTTGTCAGGCAAGATAGTGGCAGGGCTATTCTGGAAAACCTTTCTATAAATCTTCTGTAGTAACTTGCCAAATTAAAGAAACTCCATATATCACAAACATTTTTGGACTATGGCCAATCAATAACTACTTGAACCTTTGATGGATCAACAGAAACTCCATCATGCGAAATAACGTGGCTAAGAAAATTAATCCTATCGAGCGAAAACTTGCATTTTGAAAACTTTGCATAAAGTTGATGAAACTTCAAAGTTGATAAAACTACTATTAAATGCTCATCGTGTTCTTCTTTAGTCTTATAATAGACCAAAATGTCGTCAATGAAGACAATCACGAATTTGTCTAAGTGCTCGTGAAATACTTGGTTTATCAAGTCCGTAAAAGCTGCAAAAGCATTGGTTAAACCAAAAGACATCACTAGGAATTTGTAGTGTCTATACCTGGTTCGAAAAGCAATCTTGGGTATATACTTTGGTTTAATCTTTAACTAATAATACACAGATTGCAAATCAATCTTTGAAAACACCCTCGCACCTTGGAGTTAATCGAACAAATCATCAATACGTGCTAGATGGTACTTGTTCTTTATTATCAACTTATTTAGTTCAGTCAATACACATGCTCAACGATCCATCTTTCTTCTTTACGTAGAGAACGGGTGCTCCCCAAGGTGAAAAACTAGAGCGTATTAAACGCTTGTCTTCCAATTCAGTCAACTGCGCCTTTAATTCTTTTAATTTTGTAGGAGCCATATGGTACAGATTCTTTGATACCTTTGCAGTCCTCGGATATACATCAATCATAAACTCTATATGGCTGTCTCTAGGCAAACTGGGAAATCATCTAAGAAAACTTCGTCAAAATTCTGAACAACGGGCACATCAAGAAGTTTCACTTCATTCTGTATTCTCATATCCACCGTACTTGCTAGAAATCCTGTGCATCCACTATGTAATAATCGTTGAGCTCTGATGGATGACACAAATGACATAGTATTAGTAATCTTCACTACTCGAAAAGAATACTTCACACCATTTTGGGGTTGAAAACAGATTGTTTTTGATTTACAGTCAATAGTGGCAAAATGCCCAAACAACCCGTCTATTCCCTATATAACATTATATCCTATCATGTTAATGATTATAAGATCAATAGGAGTCTTATTCTCTCCCACAGATATAATACAATCACGTACTACTTTATCTGT
The DNA here is from genome assembly GCA_022433055.1 of Begonia peltatifolia. NCBI lineage: Eukaryota > Viridiplantae > Streptophyta > Magnoliopsida > Cucurbitales > Begoniaceae > Begonia > Begonia peltatifolia. Next base: position 10,857,588 of record CM039522.1, read on the forward strand.
GTGTAAAAACTCTCTAGATAGCAACATAACATCATAATATTGTTCAGTCAACATAGGCAACAAATTCGATTTAATTACAAAAGCCAACGAAACAAACGAATGTGTGTCTCCCGAGTCGATCACCGTACATGCAACAACATTATTAAGTAAAATTGTACCTGAGATAAAAGAAGGTTGTTCTTCACTATCGGCTTCAAGAAGAGCGAAAACCCTAGATGTCACATTCTCTTTGTTCTGATTTCTATTCACCATGAGCCAGTCTTTAACACAATTACCAGTTTCGTTGCACTTTACCGGTCGGAACCTAGTTTGCATTCACCAAGATGGTACCTCAGACACTTTGGACACTGACGATGTCATGGAGGCCCTTGTACTTAATTTTCTTTTCCTTGTTCAGCTTACCATTATCTGCCTCTTAACTCCTCTTTTGTAGCGCCCCGAAACCCATTGGTTTTTGGTTCACTCTGTTACCATAACCTGTGGCGCCCTGAGTTATCCAAACCCAGATTCGACATTTGACTATGTACTCATACTAAGAATATTTTTATTTATTTGTTTTTTTAAAAAAATGTTTAAAATTATCCATTGCCCTAATACGACGTCATTTAAAACATTTCACCCCTTTTTGCAGCGGAAAACAACTCTTGCGTGTAGAACTCATTACATAAAAGAAAACCAAACAAATTTCAAGTTTTAAAAACAAATAAATGGATCCCTGTCGACCTCTGTAAGCTTCGGTCGACACCTGGCTCATTCTGCATCCAACAGTTAACACCTATATGCATAGGTCGGCACCTTGCTTGCCTCTGTTTGCACAAGTCGACACTTGTTTACACCGGTCGACACCTTAATCCTCTCTGTTCGCCCCGGTCAAACCTTGCGGTCGACACTTCTACGTTCATTTCACTAACAAGTCGACACCTGTTTTCACAGGTCGACATCCTAACTCTCACTGTTTGCATCAGTCGAACCTTGTGGTCGACACTTTTATTATTTTTACACTAACCAGTCGACATCTAGTCTGGTGATATCTTCATGGGTCAACTGTCGCGGTCGATATTCACCCAATTCAGTCAACACCTACGCATAATGGTCAACACTTTACACCAGTAGCCTTAAATAAAATTCCAAACTCAAGGAGTGAAAACGAGCAACAAAACGTACGTCGTCTTTAAAACCAAGCAAACTAGATTTTCATATCATAATCTCCCATATGGCTTCAAAATATGACTATACATCATTACGACTACTAGCGTTTAAAAACACATCTACTAACAATGAAGAAAATCCACAGTATAGGGCAATGCAATGCCTATATGTATAAATATACACACGCATCACTGAAATCACTCAAAACGCCTCTCAAAACTCCAAACCTCATCCATACAAGCCTAACTCCATAGGTCGGGTTGCCCTAACAAAGTCCACCTGCCAGTGCCTTGGTCATATGTCGCCAACTGCCTTACTCGCCCTGACTTGGCTCTTGGAGCTCACCTGCTGTATCCTCAATACTTACACCACATAACACAAAACTTAAGTCTAACGCTCAGTAAGTAGTGCAATATGAAATGTAAAACGGTCAATCCTATCACATGCAATCTCTACTTTCTCACTCATATTGTTGTTTTCTGCCATCGTTTGTACGATCCTCTTACAGAGTTGGGAAAATGATCAATCTTCCCAAGTCGATTATCTTACTGCGTTGAAAGGCGAATCACTTTCTTCGAGGCCACGTCGTATAACCGCCTAAGGTAGTTGGCTCTTATGTTATATCGCGCTTGACACGTCACCACCATTCCGGCTCAACTAGCAACGGGGCCCAAAAGATGCACATGCATATCATATTAATGATCCTCTTATAGAGTTAGGAAGTGGATCAGGTTTCTTAAGTCGATTTTCTTTCTGTGTCGAAGGGCGAATCACTTCCTCTGAGGCCGCGTAACCATTTTCCTCACCATTCACATATCACACCTCACATTTGTACTTAAAACCATGGTCAAATTCATTTTCGTTACATTTTTCAAAACATGAAACATGAAAACAAAACATGCAAAACATATAACACATACAATTCATACACTACTTACCTTGCCTCCCGAGCTTCTGTGGTGATCGGCCTCTATCTAACACTCGGGCACAACCTATCACATAACCGATTCACATCAAAATTCATCCTAAAACTTATCATGCATACTAAAACTACAACTACTAACCCAGTCCATCAAAATCCGACCAAAACGGCTTATTAACTCGGCTCGGCCAAAAATCAACTTAAACTTCAAACGCACATAACTTTTCTTACGGTTATCCGAATCACTTGATTCTAGCGGCCAAACGCTCCTCAAGGAATGTATTTCATCATACTAAAAGGGTTTCTAAAACAAACATTCATAGCTAGGGATCAAACTAAAAAATGTTTCTATTTTAGGGACTAAAATCCTATATCCTCGGCTTTCCAACGAAATTTACCCAAATTTTCACCAATTCATCACATTTAAACCTATTAGGCATAATCTAAGCAAAATTGAAGGTTTCAAATTTGAAAAACCCGAATTGCACAGAACACCCTCTCGATTTTTTCTCCAAAATTCTGACATTCTCTGTCCACGGTTCAAACGTTTGCAACTCACCTCTAAACACTTTATTTTAGCACAAAACCTTAAGAAATCAAAACCCCATTGAATCCCCGTACACGGCCACCAAAGCCGAGAGGAGATGAGAGAACTTACCGTGAGTTCTCTCATCGACACAGGAGAGAGAGAGCCTGAGGAGGGCTCACTCGTCAGTGAAAAGAAGGACAAAGGAATTTCTTGCTGTAACCCTTGGATGAAGAGGGATTTCTCGGGGAGGGTTTCTGTGAGAAACCACCAGAGAATCAGATTTTTAATCTGATTCTCTCTCCTTTTTTTATTAAATTACCATTACGCCCTTACGGGTTTGATCTTACAAAATTCTTTCAAATCACGTCCTTTTGTCTTTAAAATTTTGAAGTTTTTTTCAAAGTTCATTTCTAACTTTTCTCTAATTAATTAATCCGTTAAAATCTCTCGCTGACCTTACACGGGACCTTAATTAGCTCGGTAAAATTTTTGTGTTACTACATTTTTGTTGTTATTGTTGTTGTCCTTGTCGTTGTCACCCTCCTCTATTTTTTTGTTGTTGAGGTTGGACTTCTCGAAAAAATCTTTTGGTGGACTCCATGTAGCACCATGGATTTTTTTTTTTCTAAAATAGTTTTTAGAAATTCGTATTGGTAAACGGCGTAGTTTTGGTAAGAATCGAGAGTGGAGATTTTGTACTACTAGATAAAAGATTATTTCGAAGTTAATAGGAAAGAGAAAATTTAAGGGGTTCGACAAGAAACTGATTGAATGACGGTTTAGCTAATGGATTAAAGAGTAATGACAAAATGGTAAATATGTTATTAAATATATATATATATATATGTGTGTGTGTGTGTGTGTGTGTGTGTGTGTGTGTGTGTGTGTGTGTGTGTGTGTGTGT
>CM039522.1:10861101-10948651 GCA_022433055.1 Begonia peltatifolia
TGTGTGTGTGTGTGTGTGTGTGTGTGTGTGTGTGTGTGTGTGTGTGTTAAGGGGAAGGAGATCACAGAATACATTCGGTGATCTTCCTCCCAATGCAAAACCGCCCCCTGCCTTCTTTTTCTTCTCCTTCCAGCGACATTCGGCCAAAGATTTGTACTCAGTTCTCTACTCTATTTCAACGGTAAGGAAGATTTTAAATAGTTTATGGTTTAACTTTACTTAGTGGTAGAGTTTGATGAGAAATTTGATAGATAGAGATTTAGGGTTTTAGGGTTAGAGTGTTTATTGGATTTATTATTGATGGTTGTGGGTTATTGATGATAAATGTGATGGATTGGTGCAGAATTTGTTAAGTTTTACTGAAAGACAGAGAATGTAAGATTTTAAGCCTAAAACCTTTTCTATTTTTTGATATTCGCCATAGCGGTGGTTGATCGTTTTAAATTCTCTTTTGATATGTTAAACTAGGTTGTTAGTGAAGCGTTTGGCCACTAGAATAGAGTGATTCCGATAACCGACGCAAACGTTATGCGTGTTAGAAGTAAGGTTGATTTTTGGCCGGAATTCGAGTTAGCGAGCCGTTTTGGTCGGGCTTTAATGGATTGAGTTATTAGTCGTAATTTTAGTACGTGGGATGAGCTGTGAGATGAGTTTTAATGTTAATTTGTATGTGGTAGGTTGAGCCCGAGGAAATAATAGGTTGAGCTCGAGGAAGTGATAGAAACGAGCACCATGGAAAGCTAGGACGCCAGGTAAGTAGTGTTTGCATGTGCATTGCCCTTACGGGCCTACACCATGGGACTCTAGGGAGGTATTGTGTGTTTTGCATGTTTTGTTTAGTCATGCATCATGTTTTGAAAAGGGTAACAAAATGAATTTGAGCACGGTTTTAAGTATGAGTGTGATATGCGAATGGTGAGAAAAATGGTTATGTGGCCTCGAAGCAAGTGATTCGCCCTTCGACGCAGACAGAGAATCGACTTGTGAAACCTGATCCGCTTGCTAACTCTGTAAGAAGATCATTGATATGAGATGCGTGTGCGACTCTTGGGCCCCGTTGCTGGTTAAGCAGAGACGGTGGCGACGTGCTAGGGATGGTATGGCTTGAGGGTCAGTTTCCTAGGTCGGTTGTACGACGCAGCCTCTAATGAAATGATTCGCCTTTCCACGCAGACAGAGAATCGACTTGGGAAACTTGATCTGCTTCCCAACTCTGTATGAGGATCGTGCGATACTTGTTATGGTGTGACAACATAAGTGAGAAAGTAGAGACTACATGTTCATTCTTGCACTACTTACTGAGTGTTATTCTTATATTGCATGTTCTGTGGTTTAGGTGTTAAAGACAGAGCGAGTGAGTTCCTAAACCCCAACAAGATTAGCGGACAGTTGGCGGCGTACCACCATGTGCCGACGGATGGAGTGTGTTAGGGCAACCCGACCCGTGGAGATTGTTTTGTAGAAAATGGTGAGATTTGAAGAATGTATTTTAAGGTGCCCGTGTTAAATGTATAGATTTTGATGTCTAGGTGAGTTTTAAACGTTAATAATCGGGATGATGCATAGTTGTGTTTTGAAACTACTTGGGAGATTTCGATTGAAGAATCTAAGTTTTAATCGGTGGTTTTAATTTTTGGAGTTTTTGTCGTTCGTTTTTCTTTTGATCTTATGTTTAGTTTGGGCTGCCGGTGCAAGGTTCAACCAGCGCCTATAGGTATCAATCGCGTAGTGTAAAAGTAACGAGAATGTCGACCGCGGGGTTCGACCTTTTCGTTAAAGTGTCGACCAGTAAGCATAGGTGTCGACCGAACTAAGCAAATGTCGACCGCGAAGGTCGACCTATGGGGACAGAGACAATTAAAGTGTCGACTGGTGTCTTTAAGTGTCGACCGGTTAGTGTAAAAATAGTGAGTCTGTCGATCGCGGGGTTCGACCTGTGCGGGCAGAGAGAAATAAAGTGTCGATCGATGAAGGTAGGTGTCGACCGCTCTATGTAATAATTATAGAAGTGTTGACCACGAGGTTAGACCGTCGCGGACAGAGAGTATTAAGGTGTCAACCAGTGTGTACAGGTGTTGACCGGTACCCCCCTTATTTTATGTTTTGAAAAGCAAAGTTTTATTTAAAATGATTTTGACTGAGTCTTCCGCTGCGACAATTTTAATCGTTTTCAAAAATGTCATTTTAAGTCGAGGAACAAAAGTCTTGCATTTTATGCAAACTTTATCGAGGTGATGAATAAGTGTACGGTTGGCGACCCAGATCCGAGGACGACTCGGGGGTGCTACGTCGGTGATGACAAAGCAGAGTGAGCCGGAGACCGTGTGGGTTTTTGGGGTGTTACTGTAACAACTGGACTTTTCTGTAAATTAATTTTTAGAAATTCGTATTGATAAAAACGACGGAGTTTTGGCCGGAATCTAGAGCAGAGAATTTGTACTAATAGATAAAAGATTATTTCGAGACTAATCGAGAAGAGAAAATTTTAGGAATTCGACCGAAAACGGACTGAATAGCCGTTTGAGTAAAAGATTAAAGTGTGAGGGCAAAAAAATAATTAGTTTATTATTATTACTTTAATAAAAAAATTATTATATACAGAAAAAGAATGGCTTCACGAAGGAAGCCATTCGGCTTCTGTTCTTTTTTCCTATCGTCGAGCAAAGGAGTGAGGGAGGGCTGAGTGACGAGCTGGGATTCCTTGACGACTGACAAGAGGGAAGGACACCAATGTGCAGAGAACTTCGACGAGCTGAGATGAGTTGCCGGTTCAACCCTTTTTGTGCTAAAAACCAAAGGTAAACCACATGTTTCAGTTTCTGTCAATCGAGTGTTAGGGCTTTGTGATATTCGAATTTCTTGTAGTTTGAGCTCTGTTTCTGGGGTGATTAGGAGGTAGAAGTAATCGGTGTACTGGCTAAGGATGATGAGCTCCGAATTTTGAGGAGAACCGAGAGGATTAAGCTATAACTTGGAGTTTTCTGGATTCGAAATCTCCATGGTAGTTAGATTATGCTTAATAGGTTAGAGTGTAATAGATTGGTGAGGAATTGAGAGAGTTTGTTGAGAAACCGAGAATGGGAAATTTGGGCGTTTTAGTGTGAAATCTGGTTTTGTTTTTGGGAGTTTTAATCTAGCTACGTTGATTGTTTTAAATTCCTTTTTTGTATGTTAAACTATGTTATGCGCGTTGAAAGTTATGTTGATTTTAGCCGAAAGTCGGGTTAGCGAGCTGTCTTAGTTAAGCTTTGGGGGAGTTAGCTAGTAGATGTAATTTTATTACGTTGAATGAGTTGTGAGATGAGTTTTAATGTGAATTGTTATGTGACAGGTTGGGCCCGAGAAAATGATAGAAACGAGCACCACGGAAAGCTAGGACACCAGGTAAGTAGTATTTGCATGTGTATTGCCCATACGAGCCTACACCAGGGGACGGTAGGGTGGTATTATGTGTTTTGTCTGTTTTTCTTCAGTCATGCATCATGTTTTGAAAAATATAACGAAAATGAATTTGAATATGGTTTTATGTGCAAATGTGAAGAGTGATGTGTTGTGGTAAGAACGATGTTTGTGTGGATAGCTTTGGCCCTGTTGCTGGAGGAAAAGGGACAGCGGCGACGTGCCAGTGGGTGGTGTGGCGAATGCGTGCAGCTACACAGTGGGATGGCTGCTGCGGTGTTTGTGTGGTGGTGAGCAACTCTGGCCCCGTTGCTGGAGGAACCGCAACGGCGGCGACGAGTTAGGGGGTGGTGTGGAGAGTTCGTCCAGCCTTACTCTGGAATGGTTACGGTGTGTTGAGTGACGCATGTGTACAGTTTGAGGGCTTCGTTGCAGGAGGAACCGGGACGATGGTTACGTGCCAAGGTGTGCGATGGCAAGAGAGTCCAGCCTCACCATGATGCGGCTGTACCACACGGCACCAGTTTTGATAACATGAGCGTGAATGTAGAGACTGCATATGATAGGATTGCATTGTGGGTTTTACGTTTCATATTGCACTACTTACTGAGCGTTAGACTTATGTTGTGTGTTCTGTGGTGTAACTGCAGAGATTTCTGTTGGTGAGTAATTAGAGCCTAGGCAGGACGAGTAGGCGGTTGGCGGCGTGCTACCATGTGCTGGCAGGTGGAGTTCATCAAGGCAGCCCGACCTGTGTAGTGAAGCGAGATGTTAGGTTCTGAGAGTTGTGTTTTATAAAAGTCCATGTTGAGTGTATAGATTTTGAAGCATAGGTGGGTTTGAACGTTTATAGTTAGGATTAATGTCGTGTTTTGAAAGTACTCGTGGAATTTTGTCTCAAAAATACAGGTCTTCACTTTGTGGTTTTAATCGCAGAAGGTTTTGCTGTTCAATTTTCCTTTGAACTGGTGTTATTTTTAGACTGCTGTTGCAAAGTGTTGACCAGTGTCCATAGGTGTCAACCGGTTAGTGTAAAATGGGATGTGAGTATCGATCGCGGGGTTCGACCTGTGCAGGCAGAGAGAAATAAAGTGCAACCGGTGTCTATAGGTGTCAACCGGTTAGTGTAAAATCAGTGAGAGTGTCGACCACGGGGTTCGACCTGTGCAGGCAGAGAGAATTAAAATGTCGACCACTGAAGGCAGGTGTCGACTGCTTTTCGTTATGTGCGTAGAAGTGTTGACCGCGATGTTCGATCGGGGCAGGCATAGAGTATTAAGGTGTCGATCGAAGTTTACAGGTGTCAACTTGTACCTCTTTTTAGAATGTTTTGAAGAGTGAAGCGTCATTAATATGACTCTTGATTGAGTCTTCCGTTGGTCAGGTGACGACTCGGGGGCGCTACAGAGGTAGTGACAGAGCAGAGGGAGTCGGAAACTGCGTGGGTTTTTGGTGTGTTACAAATATGGTATCAGAGTAGTGAACGAATCATAAACGGCTAGGTTTTTAGGGCGCTATAGATATGGTATCAGAGCTTTTACCCAACCTGAAGTGTGGCCGACGAGAATGTCAGGCCCTTCGGAGGAGGGGTAAAATTGTGAAGGCAAGAGGGTCTGTTACAATTCCCACCCCACTTGGGGGGAATGGTAGAGTAGATGATTAGAAGGAGGGAAGAGGGTATGTTAAGAGTGTCAGAGCCACTGTGACACGATTCCACGTCGAATGAGTCGTGTTTTACCCACAAATGAAACAGGAAACAAAATGATCAGAAAAACCGAATGTTGTCCGATGAGCAACCTTTTAGGCTCTCGGCATAACGATCTTCCGAAGGAAGACGGCAGCAAACGAAACCGATTTCTGGCCACTCTATCCGTGTATCCTTCTCTGGAAAAGAGAGGGAAGAAGAGTTGAACGACGGCTATTAAAGCAACCTCGGGCTTGGAAGCTCAAAGGAGATGCACTCCTTCTCGGTTCTTGACCAAACAAAGCCTTACCGTTCACCAAGCTTCAAGCTACTTCGACTGAACACAAAAGGGGCTATTCTCATAGATTCAACAACCTTTACAAACACCAATAGCCATGTATTTATAAACCAAGGGTGGCTAAAGATTAGAATGGACTTGGGATTTGAAATGGGCCATATGGTTGACCATTCTTGGTCCACTTGCACACCAGATCACTCTTCAAGCTTTGGCCCATTTGTTGCATCAATGTGCTGCTAAACTCCAGTCCAATTGTTGCTTCTAACCACCATCTAACTTAACATACGTCTAATCTTAATGCCGAAGGATGCATGCAACTGTAAAATATTACAAGAAGGTGAATGTTTGCCAACAAAAACATAAGGACGAATGTTTGCCAAATAAAATTCAATTACAAATTAATTCCGAGGGAAACAAATCCCTTCTTCATGTGCTTGCACCTTTAGCTCCCACGATAGCAAGTGCAAGGGTGAATCTTTGTCATTTATGCTCGGATCCCATTCAAAGTCTGTGAAGAAGCATTCGACACCCATAATTCCTGCAAAAGAATGTAACTTGTTAGTGAACAGGTTTGATAAAGCTCGTGCTTTGGTTTGTGATCTAGTGATGGCCCTCTGGGGCACATCTCACGAGATCGACGTCGTTCGATTGATCTCCTAATACCACCAGCCGATGCATGGGAGTGTTCCACCAATTGTAAGTATTTCTTAGAACCCTAATAGTTTCGTTTAGACTCACTAGATGTTGTGGTTTACAGGATTAGCATTTTGGTTAGAGAAACGCGTAGTGTTGTAGGCGATATGGATGTCATCGTTAGGCAACTTACTGAGTTAGTCAACCGCCAGTCTCCGCTGCTGTAGCGATTTATGAGTAGAGGGGACCAGGACAAGACTAGTACCTAGACTTCAACAGAGCGTGGGGGTGACAGGTTGCATAAGCTCAAACCCCCAGTATTCAACGGATCGTCTTCAGACCCACTCAGTGCTGGGCAGTGGATTCGAAGTATGGAAGACATGTTGGATTATGCCAAAGTTGACGATCAGGACAGGGTATCCAGTGCGGCATTACACGTGGCTAAGGATACCCGCTATTGGTTGGACAAAGTGAGGGCCACAAAAGATGTGAAGATCATGACCTAGGAAGAGTTTAAGGCGATATCCTTTGGTAAGTATTTCAATCACCTAGTAAGGACCCAGAAAATGGTTTAGTTTGCCTAGTTAAGATAAAGGGTACAGTGGCTAAGTATGTGAGACAATTTGAGGCACTGTCTCGGTTTACCGGACATTTGGTGAGCTTAGATGAGAACAAGGTAAACAAGTTCGTCAAAGGATTGATGCCAGACGTATATATGGGCATGCAAATAGCAAGGACGCGAGGGTGCCCTATGAGGATGTTGTGGCCAAGGCCTTGGTCATCGAGGAAGCTGGAATGAAGCTTCCCAGCTATAGAGAGCTACCTAAGGAGCAACTTGAGCAATTTTTTGGGAGTTACTGCCCCAGCAGAGTGGGGAAGGGTCGTCTCAATGGAAAGGCCTAAAGCGGGTGAGTAATAGCCCGAGTAGTCAACGGAGCAACAAGTGGCCTCAGGAGTCGGAGAAGTTCCCTATATGCCCTAAGTGTCAGAGGAATCACCCCATTGAGTGCAAGATAGACGGGGGGCGATGCTACAACTGTGGTGAGGCGGGCCACATGTCCAGAGATTGTCAGAAGCCGCGACATAATTGGTGCTTCAATTGTAATGAGGTGGGACATTTCTAGAAGTTACAGAATTTGAACAAGGCTCCAGCGAGGGTAGCAATGAGGGTATTTGCTCTCATTGAGCCAGATGATGTCATCCAACCATCGATGATATCAAGTAATAGTTTTATTTTAGGCATGGCGGCTTAAGCTCTTGTCGTTACGGGTGCCACAGATTCGTTTGAGTTTACCGCCTTCGTGGTTAAGGAAAATCTAGTGTCCAACTCTTCTGGACAGTTTTATAGTGCGTTGTTGCCGTTGGGGGAGTGCCTATGCTTGGATCAGATGATACAAGCTGATAGTGTGATAGTAGGAAGATTCCTTTTGACTTGAGAGCGTGAATGTTAGATTATGTGGATTGTAGTTGATCCAACTAAGCTTATGAGACGTAGGCGCGAGGCTACATTCAAGGTGGCACACAGGGTAGCCCTTATTATTGAACAACAAAGATTTTGTTACTTGAGGAGATTTAGAGTGATATTTCATCAGTGATGCTAAGTATAAGTTCAAAAATTAAGAATTTAGGTGAAATTTTGTTGAGAGGGATATAGGGAAGAAATCCAATTAGGTGATTTCAGAGATTGAGGTTATAGTTAAATAAATAGAATTACTATTAGGTGAGGCCTGAGGACTTAAGAATTTGAGGAGGCATGGAGCAACAGTGTAACCTACAACAAGTTGCAAACAATAAGATTGTCGAACGAATAATTGTTTGGGACCGAGAAGAATATTCAGGAGCAATTTAAGGTTATAATGAGTTGCTTAGAACGGTTCGAGTACGAAGTCTTTAAGGATGATCGGGTAGAGAATTTAGGATTTGAGTAAATTCCAGCTAATAGAACTTAGATATGGAGTTAGAATAGAGGACTTAGAGAAGTTGGATTATAACTGACTAAATTAATGAACCACAGAGTGTCAAAGTACATAATTGACTTATGAAATTGGATACTGCTCAATATGTAGTCAAGGATGCAATTAGTTAGATTAAAGATAACAAACGCGGTCATGAGACCCTAATTGGATACATGGTTTTAGAAATAATTGACAGGAGGACCATAATGTTAAGGCCTTAGTAGGTGAACCACTAAAGTCTTAGAATGTAATGGAAATCAGGAAATAATCGGAGGGAACAAACTCAATGATATGTAAGCGGACCATAGTTTGAAAAATGAAATTAAACACAAGTACGTTAAAGAACTAAGAGCTCAAGGTAGATTTGACGTTGCTCGGAGAGAGCTTGGATACGAGATAGTGGATTTGGTGGTATCGATGTCTGGAAACTATCGTTGCGAAAATTTTAGGGACAAAATTTCTTTTAAGGAGGGTGGAATGTAACAATAGGGATTTTCTGTAAATTAATTTTCAAAAATTCGTATTGGTAAACAGCAGAGTTTTGGTCGGAATCGAGAGCGGAGAATTTGTACTAGTCGATAAAAGATTATTTTGAGACTAATAGAGAAGAGAAAATTTTAGGAATCTGACCGGAAACAATCTGAATAGTCGTTTGAGTAAAGAATTAAAGTGTGAAGGCAAAAAGTAATTAGTTTATTACTATTATTTTAATAAAAAAATTATTATATAAAGAAATAGAATGGCTTCGTGAAGCCATTCTGCTTCTGTTCTCTTTTCCTATCGCTGAGCGAATGAGCAAGGGAGGGCTGAGCAACGAGCTGGGATTCGTTGACGACAATATGGAGCGACGCCAACTTGCAGAGAACTCTAATGAGCTGAGAGAAGGATTCAGTTCAGCCATTTTCGTGCTGAAAACAAAAGGTAAACCCCCTGTTTCGGTTTCTGTCAATCGAGTGTGAGGGCTTGGTTGTTTTTGAATTTCCAATAGTTTGAGCTTGGTTTTTAGGGTGATTAGGAGGTAGAAGTAATGGTGTGCTGGCTGAGGGTGATGAGCTCCGACTCTGAACGGGGTCGACCCCGTGGCTCTGATACCATAACTGTAACACCCCGAGAAACACCGCATTCCCGGTGCGCTATAGTGCATCTACACACTACACAAACACTAACACTTGACATAACTCACTCAATTTAATACCCCTTTCGTTTTCAAATCATTTTCAAAAGAACATTTGTGAGTATGAAAAAATTTTCGACTCGATTCGAAAACAATTCGCGTCCCGAAGAGGGAACACGAAATCCTCAACATAAAAACTACGCAGCGGAAAAGAAAACCAATTAAAATAGTTTAAGATAACACGGCAAGACTCGAAAGCCTAGGAAAGAATCCAATGCACCCCTTCGAACTACACAATCCGGTGCCGCGCACTCGCGTCCCCAGTTCGACACCCCGCGCGCACCCTCGCGGTACCGCACGTGCCAACTTAACGTCACTGTGTCTCACGCATGATCACAGCGCCGCGTGCCCCACGCACCCTGCCGCTGTACAGCACGTCCGCGCACACACCCTCACCCGGCGTCGCATGGCCCTTGAGTACCAGCAAGGCCGCGTGCCCCGCGCAGCTGCGATCACGCCGCATTCCCACGCTCATCTACACTTCTCTAGCATTCACTGTACACACCTCAACCTATTCTATATCCTTTCGACTCCCAACCCCTATCTCGAAATTTCGGCAGAGTATCGCCTAAAAACTGACTATCCCAAAAATTTAAAACCCTACACATAGTTCATCAAAAACTAACAGTATTTTTCTATCCATCATCCAGAGAAATCACCATAACAAAATCAGAGTATGAAGACAACGAAAATCCATCAAATGCAAATGAAGAAAATTCACAGTATAGAGCAATATTGTACTCTAACATATAAAAATACATACGCATCCCCAAAACACTACAACAACTCTATACAATCTTGTACAACCGACGTCTATACAAACTCCTCTACCTGCATAAATACCCGACAAAAAAATAACACCCCAATGCATCTCACCGTCACCTACCACCACGACGGGTTGGGTCACCCTAACAAAATCCGCCATCCGGTGCCTGGTTGCACGCCGCCAACCATCCTATGCCTCAGGACTAGGCTATCGAGACTCACTAGCAATATCGTCAGCACCTACACCACAGAACACACAACATAAGCCTAACGCTCAGTAAGTAATGCGATATGAAAGTAAAAGCCGACAATGCAATCCTATCACATGTAGTCTCTACACTCACACTCACACTCATGTTGTCACATCTGTGATGCGTAGTGTAGCCGCACCAGGGTAAGGCGGAACCTAACGCCACCCTACACCCTGACACGTCGCTATCGTCCCGGACTCCCCAGCAACGAGGCCTACAAGCTACACACACGCATTACCACACGGCAACCACATCAGGATAAGGGTGTACGTCGCGCCACACTACACCCTGACATGTCCCCCCCGTCCCAGCCTCCCCAGCACGGGGCCACAATTGCCACACACACAAGTTTCGCCACAACCCAGCCGGCCCACTCCTCGAGCAGAATCTGCGACTGGTGTTGCAACGGCCCACACACTAGTAGGATCTGCGTTACCAATGCCCATCACCCTCACCGTCAACACATTCACGCCGCATGACGGCTCAGCCGACCCACTTTTCTAGCGGAATCCGCGACTGGTGAACCACCGGCCCGCACACTAGCAGGATCCGCGGTACCACCGCCACACGTCTCACCACATACTCAAAACATGCTCAAAGTCATTTTCGTTCACATTTTTAAAATATGATGCATGTCAAACACTATGCACGCACACCACAATCAATCACATAAACCCTAAAGTTCTACAGTGTAGGCACACTTGGGCAAAACACATGCATACACTACTTACCTGGCGTCCTAAGCTCGCTCGATTCACAGCTTCGCCAAAAAAAAAGTCTCAACCTAAAATATAACCAATCTCTCATCAATATTTATCTCAAAATTCATCAAATAGCTAAAAATAACATTCCTTAACTACACTCATAAAATTCCAAGTAAAACGGGTCATTGGTTTGGTTCGGCCGAAAACCAACCTAAAGTTCGGACACGCATAACTTTTGCGTCCGTTAACGGAATCGAGTGATTCAAGTGGCTAACGTCCCCTCAGAAACCTAATTTAACCTACTAAGACAGATTTTAAAACGGTAAGCCACAGACAGGCAAAAAATGCTAAAAACCGAATCTGCCATTTTTATCCAATTTCACATCTTTGTTTTCTTTCACCAAAACTCACTCAAAACTAGTTTTACGCATCAAAACGGCTATGGTACTATCATACGTCACAATTCTATGAAAAACGCTCGCTAATTTGACTTGGACCAAAATTCGACATAAACTTCCGACGTGCATAACTTTTGCGTCGGATATCAAAATCGAACGATTCCAGCGGCCATACGTCCGTCTAGCAACCTAATTTAACCCACAAAAACAGAATTGGAAACGATTAACCAAACCCAGGCCGAAACGGCCAAAAACAAAATCTTTTTTTATACGAAAAATAGCTGAAATCTCAACTTCGATCAAATCTCACCAATTCCTTCACCGAACCATCACATTTCAACTTATTAAGCACAATATGAACAATGCAAGTATATCGAACTCAAAATCCAAACCCCAGAGGCAACAAGCCTCCGGTCTTTCCCCCTCCCTCCCGAGCACTCACTGTCCGCTCACTACACCCACATTCACAGCCCATAACCGACTCCTATACCGAGCTAAATCGTTGGAAAACAAGAAAGGACCGAGCCTCGATACTCGGTCGACAGGAACCAGACAGGGGAGAACTCACCCGAAATTTTCAGCTCAGGAGAACCGTACCCGCGCCTCCACTTTAGCTCGTCGGGACACTCACCGCATCGGCATCGCACCCTCGGGGATCGATGGTCGGACTCTTCTTCCCGATCGCTCCTTCCCTTTCTCGCGTCTCCCTCTACTCTAGGCTACGGGACAACAAACAGGGTGGAATGGCTTCCACCTGAAGCTATTCCACTCTTTTAATTAAATTAAAAAAATTTTAATTTAATTACAAATTACTAAAATGCCCTCACGTGTTTTTCATCGTCCGTAAATTCGTAAAATTCTCATCCTCCCGACTTAAAATCTCGAAAACCACCATAAAACTAGACTCCGAGTCTTATAATTTAATTTTTCCGTTAAAATATTTTCCGAAACTCTAAGCGAAATTAAATTAAAAGTTTCAGAAATTAGATTTAAAATCTGAAATTTTTCGGATTATTACAATAAGTGACGATAGAGGTGTGATCAATACCTCTAAAGCTGAGACCTAAGTGATGATAGAGGTGCAATCAATTCTTCTAAAGCTAAGATTCCCGTATTCAATGAAGGGTGAATCACTTCCTTCAAAGCTTAACTGTTCTATTTAGTTATATTTCATATCATGCCGTGCTGTTTCATTCGGTTCATTTCGTTTCATTTCATTTCGTCTCATAAAATTCATATACAAATTCATTTTCGTAACTTTTCTAAGACATGATGCATGAACATATAAAGCAAGCATAATGCATACAACAAAATCCTAGCATTTTGTGATGTAGGTCTGAAATGAACAAAGCACATGCAAAGCATACCTAACTCGAGTCCTTAGCAATTTAAGGGTACTCGAATCATATTTCAATAACATGCTCAACCTATAACATATTAACCTCAACATGAATCACCATAAGATGGGAGAACTGGGCACCGCTCTTGTAGAACGGTTCCCCGTTATCTTACAATGACACTCATGATTAGTCAATAATGGATCACGGGCGATCAATTATTGGCTAATCACGGGTGTCACTGAAGGAGAATAGGGGACCACCCTTGGAGAGTGGTCCACCATGTCCCGGTAGTGGAGAATACCCGATAGAATGGTCCCCTGTTTTAATGAAAATAGTCTTCCGTTCTATGTGTAAAATTCAACACAGGGAATATCAGTCAACCGCTAAGGGTTTTTTTATATAGTTTAAGGGTTTTTTAGTATAAACATACTTTGAAAATTTTTTCATATTAAACACATACTTAAATGGCTAAAATGATTTTAACCCTATAATTAATTTGTATTGATAAAGTAACACAACGTGTAATATCTCCATTGTAGAAACCCAATTAAGATGTCTGGAAAACTTTTCTGGTTTGAATTCATAAAAAGGTGGAAACATCTCAAACGTTGAATAGCTTAACATATAAATAAACTTGATAAAAACTGTTTACATGTTTAGTTTTGACACAAACAAATACAATACAAGAAAGTATAAATGCCAGATCAATCGTCCACTTCCTCAGCATATTATATTTGGCAAAGGTATCTACAGAGATACCTCACTGAACAATTAAAATATTGAACAGCGCACAGTTAAACAAAGTTGTCCCTAATTAAAAGGAAAACATGATTAGTAGAAGATTGAACTTTTGACAAAGGTTAAAGCGTTTATTTTGAATAATATTTCTCAAAAAGTAAAAAATAAAATATTTGATTCCCTTAATCAGTCTTTCCAATCTTTCTGGTGGCATGATATGATTAATTTAATTAACACTCTTTACAACAACTACGAAACAGCTCAGCTCGTGCACTACAGCCTAGCATAACACAGAATCAAACATTATGTATTGTTTAATCTAGTTTTTTAAAGGAAAGAAAAATTTAATTGGTAAAGAAGGTTCCTCAATTTGAGTAACCCCACAGTTTTTTGAAGCAAGATTCTCCGTTAATTAATGGCTTAGTAACACTAAATTGATGGAGAGTTTTGGTGGGGTTGAAAAGATGAGCACTTTGTCATGATTGTGGTTCGTTTTGACTTCTTTGATTTTAAAAAATTAAAAATCAAGTGGCCAGGTCCTCTGACTTAGCTGGCGGCTCTCCTGTTTCACTCAACTTTTAGGATGCTTGACTTCATTTTGTAGTATTCAAAAAAGTGATTGCTCTTGTTCTTGATTTTTAACACTAATAATTTCTGAGATCTTTTGAGTACTTGACAAGATAGTCTTCCCAGTTGAACAAATAAGTGGTGGGTTGTTTATGCGGCAATGCTAGATTGATATATTAATTTACACTGTACTCTGTCATTTGTTTGGGCTGGCTACCTAAAAGAATTGTCATCATATATATTATGTATATAAATTAAAAATTAGATGAATCAATGAGTGAACATCACACAAAATACAATATCAAATATAAAATTAAAGTATAAAATTAGTGTCATTTGTTAGCTCACTTAGTCAAATGTCATGGAGAAACAGTTCTCTTAGTCAAATAGACACGGACTTCAATGAGTTATTAATTTCCATCGAATTACAAGAAATCATTTAAACTAATGGCTAAAGCTTAAACTTTTTCTATACCTGAATCATAAAATGAGTACATAAATTTTTGTATTTCATAAAATTTTTAACAAAAAAATTTACGAAAATTTACTAAATTTAGAAAATCATAACAATTCTAGCAGAAATGAAAGAGACATGAATGATTATAATAGTGCTCAAAATGAGGTCGCAATAGAATATTCCCTTGTGAAAAAATAAACAAGAAAACATATATTTTGCACATAAAAATCTTGTTAGTTCTTTTATAGTTGTTGGTCCTAATGTTATTGTTTTGAAGAAAGCTTCAAAATAATTGTGATACGGTAGTCCATAGAAAAGAAACCATGTTTACCCACAAATATGTGCAATATGCTCAGGAGTTAGTGAATGTGTGCAAAACCGAGGAAATGATAATGCAATGGAGGTGAAGATGAAGGTGCAAATGTGTGTCAAGAAAGTGAACAAAATGACGTGGATTGAAGATAAAGAAAGTGTGTGGAGAGTGTGTGGAAATGAAAAACCTCTGGCAGAACCGATAGCTATCTCAATTTAGGCTCATGGGTGCATATTTTTCCGAAGAAAAACAACCATCTTTGGGACGAGGTTTCACGTGCTCAATCCTTTTATACTCTTAATGAGAGAGGAGAGAGAATGATAAGAGTTCACCAAGCAGCCTTCGAGCTTGGGGAAGAATGGAGGGATTCTCTACATGATTGATAAATTGTATACAACCATTCAACGTTCTTCTAACACTTCGGTTAGGAAAAGGAAAGGCTAGTATATGAAATTGGCAAAAGTTATTGCAAACACCGATATCTATTCCATAAATAGAAAACCTAAGATGGATAATTAGGGTTTGACATTTTAAATGGAGAAAGGAAATCCATTGGATGAAGGATGCAATTGGCGGCCACCTAGCTTTATCCACGTGTGCAATTCGACAGCTTCCCTTGCATGGCCAAACCTACCTCAATCAAGGGTGCTCCTTTGCCTTGTCATCTATCCTTGTGAACCTCTAGAATGTATCTGCAAGTTCCTTACCTTTAGTTGGAGCTTTTCTGTGGGTCATTTCTTCACTTGATTCCACGGATGGAATGTTGCACATATCTTAAAAATCAGCTATCTTTTCTTCTTTCGTAGCCAAGCCTTCAAACTATCACAAACTATCATCATACATCTAGTCTTAACCACACAATCTAATGCATGATTCAATATATAAAATTCATACATAAAGGCTAGAGTTTGGCAAAAAGAAAAGAAAAAAATAAAGTGCAAATAAGGGTTACACGGTTTCTGAGCCGGGATGACAAATTCCCGTTGAGCCATGTGGAGAATCTATCCGTGCATCCCAAGTAAAAGTGTGCAAGGATTGATCCATGTTCTTCAAGTTGGGCTCCCAGGTAACATCTTCAATGAGATCAATATCTGCAAGAAAGACAAACTCATTAGATAAAAGGTTAAGTAAATTTAGGGCCTTAGTTTGTGATATCGTGATAGGCCTCCTTGGCATGTCAAATTGACTATGAACTTTGTCAGACAGGCTTTCAAACTTTGGATTAGCGAGAATATCCTAACGATACTATAGGAAGGAGGAGGATCGAGAGGTGTTACTAATCTCTTACAAAGTGCATCGTGTAGTTGCATAAAAGGCATTTTCCTTGGGTCTTGATCATGTTTCTTCATTAACTACAGATAGGGTAGGTATTCTTTGACAACAAAAGAAATGGTCACATTCATCTTGAACCGTTTTCTTGTCCCCCAATAACTAGTAAACTCAATCCCACAAAAGCTCTGATATGCATGATTCAATATATAAAATTCATACACAAATGCTAGAGTTTGGCAAAAAGAAAAGAAAAAAATAAAGTGCAAATAAGGGTTGCAGGGTTTGTGGGCCGGGAAGACAAATTCCCGTTAAGCCATGTGCAGAATCTATCCATGCATCTAAAGTAAGAATGTGCAAGGATTGATCCATGTCCTTCAAGTTGCCCTGTAACGACCCGAAAACTCTCACGGTTCCCGGTCTGCTAACTACCGCTCAGACGCATAAAGTCGAGTAAAATTCGTGTAAAAATTTAAAAATTAATTCCTCGAGTTAAAACGACCTTTTTGAAAATGTTTAAAATCGACACAGCAGAATACTTTGATTAAAATCAGTTTAAATAAAATTTCAAAATTTTAAAATATTAAAAGACATTTTCAGTCAACTCTTGTACGCACCGGTCGACACTTCATTTGCCTATGCTTTCATCGGTCGACCCTAGTGGCCGACACCTCTCTACTTATCACGCTAACTAGTCGACACTTGTGAACAAAGGTAGACACTCCAATCTTCTCTGCCCGCACCTGTCGAACCCCGTAATCGACACTTCTACGATCATCAAGAGAGCGGTCGATATCTGTCTTCACAGGTCGACGCTTTTATATTCTCTGTTTTCATCGGTCAAACCCTTGCGGCCGATACTTCTACGCTCATCAAGAGAGCGGTCAACACCTGTTTGCACAGGTCGACACCTTCATCCTCTCTGTTTCCATCGGTCGAACCTTGTGGCCGATACTCCTACCATCCTTACACTAACCGATCGACATCTCTATACACAGGTCGACAGCTGATATGGCTCTGTCTCCGTAGATCGACCCTCGCAGTTGACATTTGCCAAGTTTGGTCGACCACTAAGCCTATCGGTCGACATTTCCCAGAATGTGCCTAAAAACCTTAAACTTTTCAAAAATAATTGAGATTTGACTATATGTTTAAAACTAGCAACCTACTCTTCTCAACCAATTTTCAAAATCAACTTTGTACATAAAAACGACTACTAAAATTTGAAATCCAACTATACATCAAAACGACTCAAAAGATTCATCACAACTCGAAAACCTTACACACGTCGACCCTGGTCTAAACGCCCTAACAGCCGGACGGATCGTCAACGAGTGCACTCCTTCAACCACCTTCTACTCCTGGGCTTACTTTAAGTACTCACCAGCTATTGCCTCGTCACCTACATCACAGAACTCTTCCATTAGCGTAATGCTAAGTAAGTAATGTATAAAAACATAATACTGTAACGAACACATCCTAACATATGCAGTTTCTACAGTTTCGTCTCTACTTTCGTTTTCGTCTCTTTCTTACATCTTCTTTATCTCCTTACTACTGGGTTCTTCTTTACGTGCTAGATTGAGGTGAAACACCTCACGGTCTGCTGCTCGGGACAAGGCCAACCCCAATCTAGTAAAGTGACACACCTCGCGGTCCACTTCTCTGGACAAGGCCACCACGTAAAGCGGGAGAAGAGTGATACACCTCGCGGTCCATCTCTGGGGACAAGACCACTCAACCCCACCTTTATTATCTTCTTACGTATCTTCTCATTTCATTTGTCTCATTTCATTCTACTGTTTTATTCCGTAAAAACATGGAAATTCATTTTCGTTTCGTTCTCGTATTTTAAAACCATGATGCATAATCAACTAAAACATAACATAAAGTAAACGTGCATGCATTCTAATGAATTGTGATGTATGTCCGAAGGCAAAACACCTACTACTCTGCTACACTACTTGCCTGGCATCCTTCGGACTTGTATTTCGTACACTGCTAGCTAAACTGGAGAATCTATAAAACCACACATTCATCAATTCTATTGTCCTTCCAATTCATAAAACTCTAAAGTAAAATCAAATCTTTGACACCTAATCTATTTAAGTCCGAATTTCACAAAATTCTGACCAAATTCGGAAATGCATAACTTATCCAATACTCATTCGATTTGTGACGATTCAAAGTGCTACGGATTCCTTAGAACATCTAGTTCCTAACGGTCTATTACAATTCCTAATCTAACACCTACAGCTTGGCCGAACGAAAACTGTTTCGTAACTCGAGTTATTCGGTTATCCAACGCTCAATGCTTTCCATAAAACCTATAATGTACTCTTCCTTCCAACTTAAACACCAATACACGTGTAAAAATCAATTCTAACTTCAATTTCCCACAGCTCCCTCCTAGGTTTTCACTAAAACACCTAATACGCTCACTAACTTCATTTTTAACACAGAAAATGACTAAATGACTAACAAACTACTAGAAACTAACTAAAATATATCTTAGATTAGAAGATTAATAGAGAAAGAAGAGGAGTCGTCAGCTGCTGGAAGGAGAAATCGCCAAGGGCTTCGCACGGGAGAGTGGAGAAGAAAAAGAGGAGGGGGTTTTGGTGCGGGGGAAGAAACACCGTAAGGTGTTTTGCTGTTTTGTTTTTTTATAATAATAATAATAACAACTTAATTACTAACACACAGATTTTTTCCATTTAGGTTAATCTCAGAATTTCGTAATTGTAATCGGCAGAGTAATGGTCGGAATTGTGGGCGGAGAATTTCTACTCTTAGGTAAAAGATTTTTTGAGGCTAATGAAGGAGAGAAGAATTTGAGAATCCATTCGGAATCAGATCGTATAACAGATTTGTTAAATGGTTAAAGGTTAAGGGTGAAATAGTAATTAGAATTATTATTATTATTATTATTAAAAAAAACACAAAACACCTCAACGGTGTTTCCCCTCACCGCGAAAACCCCCTCCCCTTCCCCTGCTCCTTCTCCCTTCTCTTGTACGAAGCTCGGCGATCCTCTTCCGGCCACAGTTTTTCTCCGCTCGAATCTATGTTAAGTCTTCCTTACTTTTAGTAGATAGTTAGCTCTCTATCTGTTTTGAGTGTTAAAGATGAAGTGAGAGAAAATATTAGATAGTTTTAGTGAAAACATCAGAGGGAATTGTGGAAAATTGAAGTTAGAATTGATTTCTACCAGCACGTTGGTGTTTAAGCTAGAAATAAGAGTAGATTACGGGGTTTTGTGGGGAAGATTGAGCGTTTTGATAGCCGAATGCTCGGATTGTAGAATGATTTTTGTTTGACCACATTCGGCCAAGTTATAAAACTCCAATTAGGAAATGGATGAAACCGTTAGAAACTAGACGTCATGAGGAATCCGTAGCATTTTGAATCGTCCGAATAAGACGAGTATTGGATAAGTTAGGCAATTCCGAAATTGGTCAAAATTTGTGCAGAATGTTGGGAGTTTAGTTAGATGGGCTGATACGGGTTGTTTCCTTTGAAATTATGGATTTCATGGACTGTAAAGCTGATAGTTATGTAATTTATAGGTTTCCTAGTAAGCAAGTGAAATACGAGGTTCATATACGAGTGCTAAGAACGCCAGGTAAGTAATGTAGCAGTAATTTTACCTTCGGGCCTACACCACAGTTCAGTAGGATGCATTGCACGTTTACTTTATATTATGCTTTGTAATATGCATCATGGTTTTAAATTACGAAACGAAACAAAAATGAATTTCCATGTTTTTATAAAGTGAAACAATAGGATGAGATGAAACGAATGAAACGCGAAGATACGTAAGAAGATAATAAAGGTGGGGTTGAGTGGTCTTGTCCCGAGAGGTGGACCACGAGGTGTATCACTCTTCCTTCGCTTTACGTGGTGGCCTTGTCTAGTGAGGTGGACCGTGAGTTGTGTCACTTTACTAGATCGCGTTTGGCCTTGTCTAGTGAGGTGGACCGCGAGGTGTGTCATCTCGATCTAGCACGTAAAGAAGAACTCAGTAGTAAGAAGATAAAGAAGATGTAATAAAGAGACGAAAACGAAAGTAGAGACGAAACTTTAAAAACTGCATATGTTAGGATGTGAATGTTTTTCAGTGATTAAGTTTTTATGCATTACTTACTTAGCGTTACGCTAATAGTTGAATTCTGTGATGTAGGTGCCAACGAGGCAGCTAGTGAGTGTCCCGAGTATGCCAAGGACTAGTAGGCAGTTGGGAAAGGATGCTCGTGGGTCGATTGGGCTAGCTGTTGAGGCGTTTTGACTATGGCAGGTGTAAGTACGGGTGATGAAATATTTTTAGTCGTGCTTTGTTATTTTGAGGTAAAGGAGGGATTTAAATTTGGGTTGAATATTTTGGTGTGCGTAACAGGTTTGTAAATTAGAGTCGAGAAGTGGATTCATGATTTTAAATGTTTAGCCAAAGCCGTGTTGTTTTGTCGAATTCTGCTAAAGTTTCCGGGTTGCAAAGTGTCGACCAAAATCCAGAGGTGTCTACTGGTCAGTGTATAATGGAAGGTGAATGTCGACCGTGAGACTCGACCTGTGCAGGGCAGAGAGCATCAAGGTGTCGACCGCAATAGCGGGTGTCGACCCCTCTTTGAATCGAGTGTAGAAGTGTTAATCGACAAAAAGACCCGAGACGATCGTATTGTCATCCGTTGTTCTCTGTGTCGACCGGCAAAAGACCTGAGAGTAACGTAGTGTCGACCATTGTTTGCCAGTGTCGACCGCTGCAAAACCCGAGACAACCAAAGTGTCGACCGACGTTTGCAATTGTCGACCAGTTGCGTTGTTTTATGTTTTGTAAAATGAAAGTTCATTTAAAATAATTTTAATAGATTTTTCTGCTGCAATGCTGTGTAAAATAATTTCAAAAATGTCGTTTTAAGCCGAGGAACAAAAGGTTTAAATTTTACTCCAATTTTCCTAGTAGAGTGAGTGAGTAGTAGCTGGTAATGAACCATAAATCTTGGGGGATTTTCGGGGTGTTACATAAATCGCCATCACCCTTAACCGTTTAATCAAACTGTTATTTAGTTTGTCTTCGGTTGTATTCTTAAAATTTTTTCTTCTCCATTACCCTCAAAATAATCTTACTTAATGGTAGAAATTCTCTGCACTCAATTCCGACCAAAACTCCGCCGATTACAATTACGTAAATCCAAAATTAGTTTTAACGAAAAATTCTACTTGTTACATTCCACCCTCATTGTAAAAATTTTGTCATCAAAATTTGTTACCTAAACAACTCTGGATACCGGCTCATCATGTCCTGTTGCCGTTCCCAAGTTGCTTCTTCTACGTCATGGTTGCGCCATAATACTTTCACTGGTGGAATCGCCTTGTTGCGTAAAATCTTCACTGCATAATCCACAATCTCCACTGGCTTCTCCTCATACGTCAAAGTGGGTTGAATCTCTATATCCTGCTGTTCCACAACGTGAGAGGGATCTTTTATACACTTCCTTAACATGGACACGTAGAATACATTGTGAACCCCATCTATTGAGGCTGATAGTTGTAGCTGGTAAGCTGCCTTCCCTATCCTATTCGTAACAAGAAATGGCTCAATGTACCTAGGGTTTAACTTGCTCATCTTTCTGAATTTTAGAACTCCTTTGAATGGAGAGATACTCGAGAAAACTTCGTCTTTCACCTCAAATTCTAGCTCTGTCCTCCGACGATCTGCTTAACTCTTCTGTTGGCTTTGAACTGTTAGAATCCATTGTTTAATACATGCAATCTTTTCTGCAGTTTCTTACAGAATGTCTGGACCAGTTAATCGTGTTTCGCCGACTTCGTCCCAATATAATGGAGACCTGCACTTTCTCCCATACAGAGCTTTGTACGGAGCCATACCTATCATAGCCTGAAAGCTGTTATTATAAGAAAACTCTACCAATGGTAGGTATCTACTCCATGAACCCTAGAACTCCAATACACAAGCTCGAAGCATATCCTACAGCGTCTGAATGGTCCTCTCAAATTGATTGTCCGTCTAACGATGAAATGTCGTGCTAAAATTGAGCTGCGTACCCATGGCTTTGTGCAAACTCTTCCAAAACTTCGATGTAAATCTAGGGTCTCTGTCTGATACAATCGAAGTTGGAACTCTGTGCAACCGTACGATATCTTGTACATATAGTTCAGCAAATTGGTCCATAGAATATGTCATCTTCACTGGCAGAAAATGGGCAGATTTGATTAACCGATCCACAATCACCCATATAACATCATAGCCCTTTGTTGTCTGAGGTAACCCGACAACAAAGTCCATCGATATTTGTTCTCTTTTCCACTCAGAAATAGGTAGCGATTGTAATTTCCCTACTGTCGTTTGATGTTCAGCCTTAATCTGCTGGCAAATCGAGCACGTCTCAACGTACTTTGCTACAATCCTCTTCATATTAGGCAATGTTGTTTAAGGTCCCTGTACATCTTGGTATTCCCTAGATGCACAGAAAACCTTGAAGAGTGAGGTTTAGCCAGTATTTCTCTTTGTAGTTCTTCATTACTCAAAACGAACCGCATATTTTGAAAATTGAGAATCCCGTCGTCCAAATAATTGAACTCCGACCTGTCATTGGAAGCCATGCTGGATTTAATTTCTTCACACTCAGCGTCGTCTTTCTGGGCTTGCTTAATCTTCTCCGAAAAAGCGGGCTGCAGAGACATAGCCGACAACATGGCCGATATATTCGACACCACCTCTAAGTTGAATTTCTGAAACTCCACGTCTAAAGCTAGTGGCATGCCTAAAGTCACAGCGGAAGTGGATGCCGTCACTCTACTCAATGAATCGGCCACTACGTTTGCCTTTTCGGGGTGGTATTTAATCTTAAAGTTATAGTCCTTCACAAACTCTAACCACCGCCGCTGCCTCATATTCAATTCCTTCTGAGTGAAAATATACTTTAGACTTTTGTGGTATGAATATATCTCGCACGACAGTTCATACAGATAATGCCTCCAAAATTTAAGCATGAAAACTACCGCGGCTAACTTCAGATCATGCGTTGGGTAGTTTTGCTCGTAAGTCTTCAACTGTCTAGAGGGATATGCTATTACCTTCCCTTCCTGCATCAGCACACATCCAAAACCTACCTTGGAAGCATCGCAATAAATGCTAAATCTTCCATTCTCAGTAGGAAGCGTCAAAATCAAAGCAGTAGTTAACTTCTGCTTCAATGTCTGCAAACTGCGCTCGCAATCTTTGGACCATAGATACTTCACATTTTTCCTCGTCAGACGGGTTAGAGGTGCTGCAATTTTCGAAAACCCTTCAATGAACCTCCTGCAATAACCTGCTAATCCGAGGAAACTCCGTATCTCTGTGGCATTCTTCGACTATGGCCACTCCTTAACTGCCTGAATTTTTGCTGGATCAACCGATATGCCATCGCTCGAGATGACATGTCTTAGAAACTAAATCATATCCAGCCAGAAGTCGCACTTAGAAAACTTCACATAAAGCTGGTGTCGCTTCAAAGTCTTCAACACCTACCTCAAGTGCTCTCTATTATCATTCTCACTATGAGAGTACACCAATATATCATCGATAAACACTATAATGAATTTATCGAGATAGTCATGGAATACTCTGTTCATCAGGTCCATAAAGGCGGCTGGGGTATTCGTCAGTCCGAAAGACATTACCAAAAATTCATAATTCTCATACCGCATCCGAAAAGTCATCTTCAGTATATCTTCTGGTCTGACTTTCAACTTGTAATAACCCAATCTTAGGTCAATTTTCGAAAACACTCGTGCACCTTGGAGTTGATCAAACAAATCATCTATCCTTGGTAGAGGGTATTTGTTCTTAATAATCAGGTTATTCAACTCTCTGTAGTCGATGCACATTCGTAATGACCCATTCTTCTTTTTGACAAAGAGGATCGGCGTGCCCCACGACAAAAAGCTAGGGCGTATAAATTTTTTTTTTACCATCTCTTCCAATTGCTTCTTTAACTAGTTCAGCTCCGTTGGTGCCAATCTATAAGGATTCTTCGACACCGGCTCCGCTTCTGGATACACATCTATAGTAAACTGTATTTCTCGATCCGGAGGTAAGTCGGGTAAATCATCTAGAAAAACTTCACGGAAGTCTTGAACAATCAAAACACCCAGCACGGCTTTGAATCTTTGGGAACTTGCATATCTATAAAACTGGCGAGAAAACCAAAGGACTCACCAATCAAAACTTGGTGAGCACTAACAGGCGCTATGACAGATATCTTCCGGGCATTCCTCGCAGCCTGAAAGGTATGCTTCTCACCATTTAGGGGTTGAAAACTCACTGTCCCCGTGTTGCAGTCGATTGTGGCGTAGTACTTGAACAGCCAATCCATTCCCAATATCGCATCATATCAAGTTATGCCCATAATAATAAGATCGGCTAATAAATTTTTGCTTCCCACTGACACTACACCATCTCGTGCAACTTGATTAGAATGCATACGCCCACCAGAAAGCAACTTCACTTCATAACTACAGCCTGTTGATATCGGCCACACGTCTAATGTGACCGCAAATGCAGTTGCAATAAAAGAGTGTGTTGCACCAGAGTCAATCAAAGTATACGCAGGTACAGAATTTATCAATATGGTACTTGACACTACAGCTGGTTGGTAATCATCTCCCGACTCGATCATGGGGAACACTCTTGGCATTGTACGCGTCAGACCCTTCTTCAGGGCTAGGCAATCTCTGCTGACGTGGCCCATCTCGTTACAATTGAAACATCGAGTCACCCTGAGCTTCGAGCAATCTCTAGCCAAGTGTCAAACTTCGTTATAGTTGTAGCACTTTCCCGAGTTTAGTCGGCATTCGCACAGGTGATATCTCAATCACTTAGGGCATTGGGGGTACTGCACCGGCGCCTGAGGCCTGTTACTACTGCCCTGGCTGCTTGAACCTTCGTTTAACCTCTTAGTGCCCCACTGTTATTGCTGCTGGAAGGTACTTCTACTCTGTTGTGGGACAATCTCCTTGAAAAATCTCCTAGAAGCCTCTCTGTAACGCCTCGGGAAATCCAACTCAATTCTCGGTTCACTACCTATTACTACTTGTCACCATCACTCACATCTTCTAATAAAATTCTTTAAAAATTTTAAAATTTGTTTTTCAACTTAAAACGACCTTTTTTAAAAACGACTGAAAACCTCGCAGCGAAAGGCTTTTGTGGAAAAATCATTTTAAATAAAATTCAAGTTTCTAAAAACACGAAACTCATTCTCGGCCGACCCCTTTTTATCCTGGTTGACACTTCATTCACCTCTGCCAGCACAGGTCGACCCTCGCGGTCAACCCCTGTTACTCACTTCTCGGACCGATGGACACCTTTCTTTGCGGTCGACACCTAGACCCTCTCTGTCCGCGTCGGTCGATCCTCGAGGTCGACACTTCTGCTTGTTTTACATTATCGGTCGCACTTTATTGCTCTCTGTCCGAGAAGGTCGACCGCGGGGTTGACACTCTCACAGATTTGACATTAGCTGGTCGACACCCACGGTCGCCGGTCAACATCTCGTTTCTCTCTGCCTGCACAGGTCGAACCCCGCGGTCGACACACACCTACCAATTTACACTGACCGGTCGACACATATGGACTTTAGTCAACACTTTGCACCAACAACCTAAAAATAACAACAGTTCAAAGGAAAATGGACACGAAAACTTCCCTGGATTAAAACTACCGATTCAAAACCTGAATCATTCATTTAAACTCTTTCAAATAGTTTAACCATGCATCTATACATCAATCCCGACTATCAACATCCATACCCATTTATGCCTCAAAACCTAGACACTCGACATAGATCTCTCAAAAACGTGACTCCCGGAAACATACCTCCCGGCTTTTGATGTTCCCCAGAGGGCCATCACTCGATCACAAATCAAGGCACGAGCTTTATCTAACCTGTTCACTAACAAGTTCAATTCTTTTGCAGGAATTACGGGTGTCGAATGCCTCTTCGCGGATTTGGAATGGGACCCGAGCACAAAGGACAAAGATCAACCCTTGCACTTACTATCGTGGGAGCTAAAGGTAGAAGCACATGATGAAGGGATTTGTTTACGTCGGAATTAATTTGTAATTGAATTTTATTCGGCAAACATTCGCCCTTATATTTTTGTTGGCAAACATTCGCCTTCCTTTAATGTTTTATAGTTGCATGCATCCTTAGACATTAGGATTAGATGTATGTTAAGTTAGATGGTTGTTAGAAGCAACAATTGGGCCGGAGTTTACCAGCCCATTGATGCAACAAATGGGCAAAAGTTTTAAGAGTGATCTGGTGTGCAAGGGGATCAAGAATGGCCAACCATGTGGCCCATTTCGAAGCCCAAGTCCATTCTAACTTTCAGCCACTCTAGGTCTTTAAATACATGGTTATCTGTGTGTGTAAAGGTTGTTGAATATATGAGAATAGCCCCTTTGTATTCAGCCGAAGTAACTTGAAGTTTGGTGAACGGTAAGGCTCGGTTCGGTCAAGAACTGAGAAGGAGTGCATTTGTTTGAGCTTTCAAGCCCGAGGTTGCTTAAATAGCCATAATTCCACTCGTCTTTCCTCTCTTTTCCAGAGAAGGATACACGAAGAGAGTGGCCAGAAACCGGTTCCGTTTGCTGCCGTCTCCCTTTGGAAGATCGTTATATCGATAGTCTAAAATGGTTGCTCATCGGACAGCATTCGGTTTTCTGCTCATTTCTTGTTTTTCCGTTTCGTTTGTGGGTGAAACACGACTCATTCGAGGTGGAATCGTGTCAGCTTCACTCCACGGGTCGGGCTACCATGACAAACTCCAGCTGCCGACACACGGTAGTACGCTGCCAACCGCCTACTCATCCTTTCTAGGCTTTGGCAACTCACCCGCTGGAAACTCTGCACCTATACCACGGAACACACAACATTAGCATAACGCTCAGTAAGCAGTGCAATTTGAAACATAAAACGACAATGCAATCCTATCACATGCAGTCTCTACGTTCTCGCTCATATTGTCACAACCGGTGCCGCGTGGTATGGCCGTACCATGGTGAGGCTGGACTCTCTCGCCACCTCACACCTTGGCACGTCGCCATCGTCCCGGTTTCTCCAGCAACGAGGCCCTCAAACCATACCCATGCGTCACTCTACGCACCGCAAGCATTCCAGGGTGATGTTGGACGCACTCGTCACACACCCCCTGGCACATCGCCATCGTCCCGGTTCCTACAGCAACGAGGCCATAGTTGCACACCATCATATGAACACTGCAGCAGCCATCCCATGGTGAGGCTTGACGCACTCGCCACATTACTCCCTTACACGTCGCCACCGTCCCAATTTCTCAAGCAACAGGGCCAAAGCTGCCCACACACGAATCGTCCTCACCACCACCTATCGTATTTCACATTCGTACATAAAACCATGCTCAAATTCATTTTTCGTTCCCGTTTCAAAAACATGATGTGTGTCAAACAATTAACACGCACATCACAATCAACCATCTCAACTGTAATATTCCTCGGTGTAGGCCCACCTGGGTAAAATACATGCATACACTAATTACCTAGCGTCCTAGCTCTCCGTGGTGCTCGTTTCACCCGAAACCTACTTGACCTACAACAAAAATCGACTTCTCGTCAAAGCTCATCCCGCTACTCTACTCACGTACTAAACACCATACTAGCACAATACTTCACGAACTCACCAAAATCGCTCACTAACCTATCTCAGCTCAAAAACCAGCCTAACTTCCGACGCGCATAACTTTTGCGTCGGTTATCGGAATCACCCGATTCCAACAACCTAACGCTCCAATCATAACCTAGTTTACCACACTAAAAGTGTTTCTAAAACGAATGTCCATAGCTACGCCGAAACCTCAAAGCCAGTTCCGTATTAGTGTTTAAAATCCTACATTCTTAGTCTTTCAGCAACACTTAACAAATTTCTCACCAATCCATCACACTTATCCTCAATAACCCACAACATTCAATATTACACCTAATAAATACTCTAACCCTAGAACTCTAAATCTCTATCCACCAAATTTCTCCTCAACTCCAACACTAAACCAACATTGAACCATAAACTACTTAAACTTACCTTAAACTGTTGAAATGGAGGAGAAAGCTACGACCGATCACCTGCTGAACGTTGTGGGAAGGGAAACGATGTAGGGGAGAAAATAACGGAGAGGGGGAGAGGGTTTCCTCCAAATCCCTCTCCTCTCTATTAACATTAAAAAAAAAATTAAAATAAAATAATAATAATCAAATTACTATTTCACCCTCACACTTTAATCTTTTAATCCAACAGCTATCCAAACCGCTTCCGATCGGATTCTCAAAATTTTTTCCCCATCATCAGCCTCGAAATAATTCCCCACCTAACCTTACAAATTTTTTGCACTTCATTCCGACTCGAATCCCGCCGTTTATCGTCCCGACTACCAGAAAATCGGTAGCGCAAAAATACGAGCGGTTACAGTCTCGCTGCCTAACACATTGCATCTCGGCTTCCTCCACCTCTAGCACCTTTACCACCACTTTTGAATAAGGCACCTCTTGAGTTGCCGCTATTTTTACTCCTTTATATATCTCTGGCTTTAATCCTTGTACAAACTATAATACCTTATCCTCATTTCGGCTCACCAAATTACTGGCAAGCTGGGACAAATACTAAAACTGTCGGTTGTACTCGGTCACTGATCCGGTCTGCTTCTGTGACTCCCTAGAAACCTTACACGATTCCCAGTTCGATCACTGCCCTGATACCAACTCTACACGTCCCTGGTCCACCTTGGACCGGTTTCCCACTTACTCCCTATTTCCCTCATATCATAAAATTTCCATAAAATTTTAAAACTTTTATCCCTCGACTTAAAACGACATTTTTGAAAATATTTTAAACGGCATTGCAGCGAAAAACTCAATTAGAACAAGTTTGGATAAAACTTCGTTTTATTAAACGTAAAACAGAGACCCCGATCGACACCTGTAAGCATCGGCCGACACTTGTGTCGTCTCGGGTTTTTCATCAGTCGACACTGGGAACACCGGTCGACATTACGTTTCTCTCGGGTTTTTTCGTCGGTTGACATCGGGAACACCGGTCGACACTTCTATGCTCATCTCAGAGAGTGGTCGACACCTGCTTTCACAGGTCGACACCTTGATTCTCTCTGTCCACGCAGGTCGACTCGCACGGTCGACACCGCTGCCATTTTTTTCACTACCGGTCGACACATGTCAACTTCGGTCGACATCTTGCACTAGTATACAGACATCAGTTTATAGAAAACATACGATAACATTCCCACGATTAAATCCACAAAGTAAAGACCTATATTTTTAAATCATAATTTCTTCAAGTAATTTAAAAAAAAACATAATCCCTACTCCAATCCTGACTATAACCATACCATACATCCTATATCCCGCCATGGTCTGGTCGCCCCAACAACTGACTCCTCTGGCATACGGCGTACGCTAGCAACACTATCCTAGGCATGCCCGTCACCTAGCAACTCAACGGAAAGCTCGTCATCACCTACACCACGGAACACAAAACATAAGTCTAATGCTTAACAAGTATGGAACATGAATTAAAAATCAATGCACAACTCAACCCCTAACACATGCAGTTTCTATGTTCGGTTTCGTTTTTGTTTCGTTTTCATTGTCATCATCTTCCACTTTCACGTGTGAGTCAAGTAGGCACCTATCCTATCACACTCAAGACGGCCAAACCATGACCTACGGAGCGAGATTAGAGGCACACATCATGTTCACACACAGGACGACCATACATAATCTCATCCCAACATCGATCATAGAACCCTGTAGTGCTTTCTCACTAGCACGTTAACGACGAGTCGTTTACAAACCGTGTCATCTTACGTACTTTCATCCATAGGAACCTCCTAGTGCTTTCTCACTAGCACATTAACGACGTGGCGTTGCCCATGCATGGTATCTTTCCATATCTGATTACATTTCATATGCACAATTCAAAACATGCTCAAAACTCGTTCTTTCGTAGTTCAAAACCATGATGCATGACAACACATATGCACAACCAACTGACGAAACTTCAAAACAATAATCAAAACAAACAAACAATCCTACCATTCCATGGTGTAGGCTCGAAGGCAAACTACAAACAATCCATCACTTACCTGGCTTCTTTGAAATTTCCTCGTACTTCGTAACTTCATACGCTAACTGGGAATATCTATAAAATTACGCATCTATCAATTCTAACTCATTCAATTCCTAAATTCCTAGCTTGAAAGTCAGAACTCATACCAAAACCAAAACTCTCTACTAAACCCAAAATACCACTCAATTTCTGACCAACATAAAAAATTCACAACTTCTCCAATACTCGTCCGAATTTGACGATTCAACGTGCTACAAACTCCGCAGGACGTTTAGTTTCCAATGGTCCCATCCACTTCCTAATTGGACATCCTCAACTTGGCCGAACGTGGCCAAACAGACGACGTTCAATAATTCGTATATTCGGCTAATTAACAACTCAATCTTTCCCATCAAATCTCGTAATCTACTCATATTTATTGCTTAAGGACCAACATGGGGATAAAAATCGACTGTACATGCAATTTCCCGTATCTCCCTCCTAGTTTTTCACCAAATCATCCGATACTCTTACTAACTTTGGTTTTAACACTCGAAACGGCTAAAGGACTAACTAACTATTAATTAGAAACTAACTAAAGCATATCTTAGATTCGAAGATTCACGAAAGAACATAGGAGAATTGTCGAGGGCTTCATGCAGGAGAGGAGAAGAAGCTGAAGAGGTTGCGCCGGAGAATAACACCGTAAGGTGTTTTAGCTTCTCTTCATCTTTTCTTGTTTTTTTATAATAATAATAATAATAATAATAATAATAACTTAATTACTATTTTGCCGTTAATCCTTAATTGTTCAATAAATATGTTATACGGTCCGATTCCAGTTAGATTCTTAAATTTTTCTCTCCTCCATTAGCCTCAAAATAATCTTTTACTTGAGGGCGGAAATTCTCCGTTATTAATTCTGATCAAAACTACACAGATTATAATTATAAAAATATGAAATTAATTTAAACGGAAATTCTAGGTGTTACATTCAACTGTAGGAACTCCATCCTTTTAGCTGCCTTTATTGTGCTGTTGAAATACTTGTTATAAAAGGCATTCTTAAACTTCTACTATGTCAAATGTTGTGCATCGATGATGGTCTCAACAAACTCCCACCAAAACCTGTCGTCTCTCGCTAGATGAAATATGGCTAGCGAGACTTTGTCCTCCTCGTCTACCTACGAATACTTAAACATACTCTCCATGGTTCAAACCGACTGCTCTGCGGCTGTAGGGTCTACTGATTGCCCCTCAAATGTCGATGGTCGTAACCTCTGAAATCGGGCACCTGACTGATCATGGCTAGAGCTAGAACCTGGACTTCCTTCAACCGCTCGATTCTACAAAATTCCTAATTGTTGAAACTGTCTGTTCACCAACTCTGTCAACTGTCTGATCGTCATCGAGTCATCTTCACTCCTCGAGTCAGCTGCCTCTCTTGGTACCCTCGGGCGTGTGGGTCATCTAGACATCTTGACTAATTTCCTAGACAATGGTTAATTACTCTTATAAGCATCTATTAAATAACACTAAATTTAAAACCTTACAGTTGTCGAAGCACGTCGTCTGGCGAACGACGCTGTTAGGTACTCGTTTGAACAGTTTGACCATTAGGCTCTGATACCACAACTGTAGCGACCCAAAAACTCTCACAAATCTCGGTCCACTAACTATTGCTCTAACGTATACACTCGGGTAAATTCGTGTAAAAATTTGGAAATTCATTCCTCGAGTTAAAATGACCTTTTTGAAAACGTTTAAAATTGACGCAGTGGAAAACTTTGATTAAAATCAGTTAAAAAAAAATTTTAAGTTTTTGAAACATTAAAAGACCTTTTTGGTAGACTCGTGTACGCACTGGTCGACACTTCATTTGCCTCTGTTTTCATCGGTCGACCCTAGCGGTCGACACCTCTGTTTATCACGCTAACCGATCGACACTTGTGGACATATGTAGACATTCCAATCTTCTCTTCCTGCACCAGTCGAACCCCGTGGTCGGCACTTCTACGCTTATCAAGAGAGTGGTCGACAGTTGTCTTCACAGGTCGGCACCTTCATTCCTCTCTGTTTTCATTGGTCGAACCCTTGCAGCCGACACTTCTACGTTCATCAAGAGAGCGGTCAACATCTGTCTTCATAGGTCGACACTTTCGTGCTCTCTGTTTCCATCGATCAAACTTTGCAACCGACACTCCTAGCATACTTACACTACCCGGTCGACACCTCCATACACAGGTTGACAGCTGATATGGCTCTGTCTTCGTAGGTTGACCCTTGCGGTCAACACTTGTCAAGTTTGGTCAACCAATAAGCCTATCAGTCGACACTTCCTTCTCAGAATGTGGATAAAAACCTCAAACTTTGCAAAAATAACCAAAATTCGACTATATGTTTAAAACTAGCAACCTACCATTCTCAACCAACTTTCAAGATCAACTTTGTACATCAAAACGACGACTAAAATTTAAAATCTAACTATACATCAAAACGACTCAAAAGATTCATCACAACTCGAAAACCATACACACACCCACCCTAGTCAAAACGCCCTAACAGCCGACCGGATCGTCCACAAGCGCACTCCTCCAATCCCTTCATATTTCTGGGCTTGCTCTGAGTACTCACGCGCTACTGCCTACGTCACAGAACTCATCTATTAGTGTAATGCTAAGTAAATAATGCATAAAAACATAATACTGTAACGAACACATCCTAATATATGTAGTTTTTACAGTTTCATCTCTACTTTCGTTTTCGTCTATTTCTTATGTCTTCTTTATCTTCTTACTACTGAGTTCTTCTTTACGTGATAGATCAAGGTGACACACCTTACGGTCCACCATTCAGGAGAAGCCCAACCCCAATCTAGTAAAGTGACACACCTCGCAGTCCAATTCTTGGGACAAGGCCACCACGTAAAGCGGAGGAAGAGTGATACACCTCACGGTACACCTCTGGGGACATGACCACTCAACCCCACCTTTATTATCTTCTTACATATTTTCTCATTTCATTCGTCTCATTTCATCCTACTGCTTCATTTCGTAAAAACATGAAAATTCATTTTTGTTTTGTTCTCGTATTTTAAAACCATGATGCATAATCAACTAAAACATAACGTAAAGTAAACGTGCATGTATCCTAACGAACTGTGATGTAGGCCCGCAGGCAAAACACCTGCTGCTCTACTACAGTACTTACCTAGTGTTCTTAGCACTTGTATTTCGTAGACTGCTCCCCAAACTAGAAAACCTATAAAACCACACATTCATCAATTCTACTTTTCTTTCAATTCATAAAACCCTAAAGGAAAATCAAAGCTTTGACACCTAATCTATCTAAGTCTGAATTCCACAAAATTCCAACCAAATTCGGAAACGCATAACTTATCCAATACTTGTCCGATTTGGGACGATTCAAAGTGCTACGGATTCCTTCGACCATCTAGTTCCTAACAGTCTATTCCAATTCCTGTGTAGTGGGTTACTTACTACCTTAATTGTTCGGTTCGGTTTTAGGGGTTTTATGTCATTAAACCTAAAACCAAACCTAGAACTTTGGTTTTGAAAAAGATAGAATCGAATAATTTTTATGTTTTGTGCAAAACCAGCTAGAACCGAACAAAATATATTGGTTCTGGTCAAGTTCTTTGGTCAAGACTAGTTTTGCTCACCCTAATACTAATGGGAGTTCACAATTCTACATTATTTAAGAGAGTGAAAAATACATGGTTTATAACTAGAGTTCTCCTTCCTAACTAATATAACACGTTTTGAGCTAACCCCAAAAAAAAATTGTGTGGACTCAAGACTTTACAAATGGTATCATAGTTGAAGTCATTCAGAAGTGTGGTTAAGTGTGACATCGGGCATTAATGGGGCAAGATTGTGATAGTTCATCCTATAAAGGTAGGAACAACACAAGATTCATATGATTGTGAAAAGAAATAGTTTATTAGTAGAGTTATCATTCCTACCTAGGACCAGAACACCTGTCCATCCCATGACCAGAAAATTGTCCATGCCCAAAACCAGAATATGTGCCTACTCTCCCTAGTATGTCCCCCAATAAATAATGTCAAGTGAAAGAAAAGAAATGAGTAAAACAGAAACTACATGTTTTGTTTATGTATTTCATGTTCATAAGCATTAATTTTATTTCTATATCATTTACTGAGCTTTAGGCTCATTAATTAAACTTTGTGGAATATATGAAGAATTTACAAGTGAGGGCTATGAGCTTTGATGCTTGAAGAGGCAGTTGACAAGGTTTGTCCATGACATGCACTTGTGGCTGTGTAGTGATTTTGACTTGTGAACTACTCCATAAGGATTTTGATACAAATTATGTATGTATAAGTCTTAAATTATTTTGTTAAAAGAATTTGGTGAGTGATAGTAATGTTTTGAAGTACGAAAGGATTTTAAAAGCTTTTATTCGAATCAACTTTTGTTGTAAATAGGTTCAAAAAAATGATTTTAATCCTATTTTTGAGTCTTCCGCTATGCATCTATTTTTTTAGTCTTCCGCTCGGCACCCACTTGGTGCCATTCGATCGCGGCGTCCATGAAGGGTGATTGGTCGCGCGCTACCTTCAATGGCTGATCGATCGGCCAAAGCATGAGCGATCGCCAACAACTAGCTAGGGGTTAATCGATCGCTCACCATTTAGCGATCGATCAGCACCCGAGAGGGGTGCCGATTCTAGGAGCAATCCTTGGGGCGATCGGTCGGCTCTGTGACACCCCGAAAACCCACACGTTCCCGGTGCGCTACAGTGCATCTACACACTATACACACACACACTAACACTTGACATAATTCACTTAGTTTAATACCCCTTTGTTTTCAATTCATATATATATATTTTTTTTTTTTGACTCGATTCGAAACAACTCGCGTCTCCCCTTAGACACCTCACGCACACTCTCACGGTGCCGCACATACCACTCAACGTTACTGTGTTTCGCGCACGCTCATAGCGCCGCGTGCCCCACGCACCCTACCGCTGTACAGCACGTCCGCGCGCACACCCTTACCCGGTGTCGCACGACCCGTGGGTACCCAACAGGGCTGCATGCCCCGCGCACCTGCGATCACGCCGCACATCCACACTCATCTAAACTCCTCTAGCATTCATCATACACACACCTTGACCTATTTCGTATCCTTTCGAATCTCAACCCCTCTCCCGAAATTTTGGCAGAGTACCGCCTAAAAACTGACTACCCCAAAATTTAACCCTGCACACAATTCACCAGAATCCAACAATATTTACCTATCCATCATCCAGAGAAATCATCCCAACCCAAATCAGAGTAAGAAGACGACGAAAATCTATCAAATACAAATGAAGAAAGTCTCCAGTATAGAGAAATAACATACTCTAACATGGAAAATATCCGCGTACGTCACCAAAATCACACGCACTCCATATACACCTATACACTGACGCATATACAACAATGAATCCCATCCTCCGTACATAATCACCGCAAAAGAAAGAAAACCCACAAACTGACCAGGCCACAACCTACCATATCCACGGGTCGGGTCGCCCTAACAAAAGTCTGCCATCCGGTGCCGCAGTCGCACGCCGCTAACCATCCTACACCTCAGGACTAGGTACTCGAGGCTCACCAGCGGTATCGTCAGCACCTACACCACAGAACACACAACATAAGCGTAACGCTCAGTAAGTAATGCGATATGAAAGTAAAAGCCGACAATGCAATCCTATCACATGCAGTCTCTACACTCACACTCATGTTGTCACATCTGTGACGCGTAGTGCAGCCGTACCAGGGTAAGGAGGAACCTCACGCCACCCTACACCCTGACACGTCGCCAACGTCCCGGACTCCCTAGCAATG
The DNA here is from genome assembly GCA_022433055.1 of Begonia peltatifolia. Lineage (NCBI taxonomy): Eukaryota > Viridiplantae > Streptophyta > Magnoliopsida > Cucurbitales > Begoniaceae > Begonia > Begonia peltatifolia. The sequence continues at coordinate 10,897,088 of CM039522.1, forward strand.
AGGCCCACAAGCTACACCCACACATCACTACACGGCAACCACATCAGGGTAAGGGTGTACCTCGCGCCACTCTATACCCTGACACGTCGCCCCCGTCCCAGCCTCCCCAGCACGGGGCCACAGTTGCCACACACACACGTTTCGCGACAGCCCAGCCGGCCCACCCCTCGAGTAGGATCCGCGACTGGTGTTGCACCGGCCCACACACTAGTAGGATCAGCGGTACCACTGCCCATATCCTCACCGTCAACACATTCACGCCGCATGACGGCCCAGCCGGCCCACCCCTCGAGTAGGATCTGCGACTGGTGAAGCACCGGCCCGCACACTAGCGGGATCCGCGGTACCACCGCCACACGTCTCACCTCATACATCAAAGCATGCTAAAAAATTATTTTCGTTCCCGTTTTTAAAAAAATATGATACATGTCACACAATACGCACACACACCGCAATCAATCACATAAACACTAAAGTTCTACAGTGTAGGCCCGCTTGGGCAAAACACATGCATGCACTACTTACCTGGCGTCCCAAGCTCGCTCGACGCACAGCTTTGCCAAAAGAAATCCTCAACCTAAAACACAACCAATTTCTCATCAGTATTTATCTCAACATTCACCAATTAGCTAAAAATAGTCTTCTCTAGCTACACTCATGAAATTTCAACTAAAACGGTCCATTGGTTTGGTTTGGCCGAAAACCAGCCCAACGTTCGGATGCGCATAACTTTTACGTCCGTCAACGGAATCGAGCGATTCAAGTGGCTAAACGTTCTCTTAGGAACCTAGTTTAACATCCTAAGACGGATTTTAAAGCGGTAGGCTGCAGATAGGCGAAAAACGCTAAAAACTGAATCTGCCACCTTTATTAAAATTTCACATTTTCACTTCCCTTCAACCAAAACTCACTCCCAACTAGTTATATGCATCAAAATGGCTATGCTACTCTTACACATCAAATTTCCACGAAAAACGGTCACTAATTTGACTTAAACCAAAATCTCGCATAAACTTCCGACGCGCATAACCTTTGCGTCGGATATCGGAATTGAACGATTCCAGCGGCCATAGGTTCCCCTAACCACCTAATTTATTCCACAAAAACAGAATTTAAAATGATTAGCCAAACGTAGGCCGAAACGGCCAAAAACAGAACTGCCTCCAAACAAAAAAAAAAACGTCCGATTCATGATCTAAATTCGAATTTCACAACTCCTATACAGAATTGGTCATATCCCACTTATACATTCCGGCCAACCTTGTCAGAATTGAAAGGAGGCCGACACCAAGCTCGGCCAACACAGGGAAACCGACAGGGCTCGCCTTCGGTTTCCCCCCTCCAAATTCCCAGCACTTCCCCCTCAACACTTCAGCAAAAATTACCGAAAATAGAGGGGGAAGGGGGCCGAGCCTTACACTCGGCCAAACCGAACAGAACAGACAGAGGGAGGAAGAGAGGCTTACCGAGCAAATGGAGTTCTGCGCGCAACGAAAAAAAATAATATTCCAGTAAGGCGCCCAAATCGTCGATGGCAGAGTTGGTCAGCAACCCGCCCTTCGCGGTCGTCGGCAGAACACGTTCGGGCTCGCTACCTTCGAAAATTCGAGCTACAGCAACCAAACGACTCCGAATCGTCGGAGAAGAACCACTCGGCCGCGGTTTCGCTCACACCCTCGAGTTCAACGTCCACCGATCGAAGATCGCACCTCCACTCCCGATCGCCCTCTCTCCCTCGCGCCACTCCCTTGCTTCCCTCGGTGGCAAGTGAAAACAGCCGAATGGCTTCTTCCCGAAGCCATTCGGTTGTTATGTGATGTTTTTTTTTAAATTATAAAATAAATACAAATTACCAAATTGCCCTCACGTGCTTCAATCGTCCGAAATTTCGTAACTTTCTCGACTTCCCAACTTTAAATTCCGAAAAACATCGCAAAAGTAGGCTCCAAGTCTTATAATTCAAATCTTTCCCGTTGAAATATTTCTCAAAACTCCGACCGGGATTAAACTAAAAATTTCAGAAATTAAAAATAAAATTCGAAATTCCTGGGTTATTACAGGCTCTCCTAGCCGACCGATAGGCTCCTTTGTTGCCCAACGCTGCCGAGCAAAATTTTGAGGGCCAATCGATCGGCTCTCTTGATGTTCTCTTCTTCTTTTCTTCTTCCAAACAAAACATCAACTTTTAATGCAAATGCAAACCTTTCAAAACCTAACATTTGTATTAAAAAATATTCACTTTCAAATCAAAATACTTTCATACATCAAAACATGATTTATAAAACATTTGAACCCATACATTCATATAAATGTAATCTAAGACCAAAAACCTGTATATACTAGATCACGGGTCAAAATCGCTCTAACAACACAAAACCCCCATGGACGTGCTCCGTCAACCGCTGCCTAACTCCTAACAGTGCATAAGACCCTCACCTGTACTTGTGTCACCTACATCACAAGGTTCATCTAATGAGCCTAATGCTCACATAGTAATGTATAATAAATGCTCATGCAATTAATAAAAACCATGCTTTTAGTTTTCGTCTTTCTTTTTTCTTTTCTTTTTGTTAACATTGGGTCGTGACATCAAGGCATCATATCATTGGCGGCAATCAAACAAACCAAAGCTACCTTGGGAGCAATCAATCCCACCAAAGCCATATTGAGGGCAATCAATCTCATTGAAGTCATACATTCATTTCGTTTTATTTTGTTTTGTTTTGTCTTTCATGAAAACATATAAATTAAAACTCTTTCGTTCTTTTCTTAAACATTATGCATGAATGCGTGACTACATGAGGCATGCATAATACTTATACACAAACATATAAATGTTCCATATCCTCAATGTCATATCATGTAAAACATGTCATAACAATAACAAACACCTAAACCTAAGAATAGTCCATCCTCAAATCATATAAACACATCCTCACAGTTAGCATCAACAATCATCAAACAACATAACATAATTATGAGCTACAACTACATCTCCAATTAAATCCATTAACCACCATAATATTCCTAGCACCTTATGATGTAGGCTAATAGGGCAAAAACGTGCAACTTTACTTACCTCAGGTCCTTAGCAATTAAGGGTACTCGAATCTTACATGCTCAACCTATAACATATCAACCTCAACATCAATCATCATAATTTACACCTATCATATAACCATAAATCCTACCCAAACAAACCTACTCCCTCAAACATCAAAACTTGATAATTAAATTCCAAAACAACCGATACCAAGTTCATTGTTAAACACTTTTACATAACTTTCTATTTCAACCTCAACAAACCAATTTCAATAAATCCAATTTCAATGATTCAATCCAAATAACCAAAACAAAGGTTTCCAAAATATTTGACTTAAAAATCCAAATTAGAATTTCTTACATCCGAATAGAACTAATGACAAACTCCATCAAAACAATTATGTATAACCTTATAGCATTTAACTCCATCAATAATCTCAAGCACTGTTATTCCAACATTCATATACAACATTTAAGAGAAAGAGTTAAGCAATACATCCATAAATTTCGTGCATCAACTCCAAATCCATAAATCCATCAAATATTCAACTAAACTAACACTTTAAGGTCATAAACTTAAAACCCAATTAAATAAAATTCAAATCGTACCTTTAAAGCTTCAAAATCAGCAAGAGAGGAGGAGAGTGCGTGGATGTTTTTCTAAAAAAATTGAACGTGAGAGAGGGAATGAGCTAAGGCTTCGGTGAGGGAGAAAATCGTGAGAGGGAGGGAAGACCCCTAGTTTTCTCTTGGTGCGAAAGAGGGAGAACGTGAGGGAGAGAAGGGGGTTGTTTGGTTGCAGAAGAGGAAAGCTACTTCAAGAAGCTTTGGATTTTAAAATCCCTTAAATCCATTTAATTAAAATTTTCAAATCCAGAATACAATTTTATATCTTATACATTTTAAATCAACATTTAATTATCCTATTTTCTAAATCCTCAAATTTTGGCTTCCCAACTCCATTTACATTTTATTTGACTATCTCCAAAATTTCATATAATTTCTAGGCACAGAGCTAAATTACTCGGTAAATTTTTGGGTGTTACAATGTGCCATTATAGAAATAATAGGATAATGTTGTAGAATGTCTTTTTCACCAATGTAAAATATCAAAAATTCTCATCTCTAGAAAATTGATAAAGAACTTGAAAATAAATATTGATTTTATTTGTAAAAGAAGTAGAGTAATTTTCAATTTGTAATTCACTTCATATATCATCAATACTATATTATTGACTAAAACTACCTCTACCACCACTACTAATACTAAGATAACTCTTGGTATGTGGAGTTGTGAATAATAACGATTATCATTGAAATATTTCATTTCATAAGAAGCATATAAATTAGTAACTCTATTTGTTACGTCATCACTAGTAATTAAATGTGCAAAATCAGTTTAAATAAAATATCAAGCTCTTAAAACATTAAAAGACATTTTCGGTCGACACCTGCAAACTGCCCTAAAAACCTGCGCACTCTCTGGCTCCCTCTGCTCTGTCACCACCTCTGTAGCGCCTTCGAATCATCCCCAGATCTGGGTTGACCACCGTACACTTACTCATAAACTCGATAAAATTCGTATAAAAATTTAAAATTTTTGTTCCTCGACTTAAAATGACATTTTTCAAAACGACTAAAATCGTCGCAGCAGAAGACTTGATGAAAAATACGTTTAAATAAAACGTCACTTTTCAATACATTAAAAAGGGGTAGCGGTCGACACCTGTAAACACCGGTTGACATTTTAATATTCTGTGCCTGCCTCGGTTGAATCTCGCGGTCGACACTTCTACTCTCATCACGAAGAGCGGTCGACACCTGCCTTCACCTGTCGACACTTTAATACTCTCTGCCCACACTGATCGAAGCTCGTGGTTGACACTTCTACGCTAATCACAAAGAGCGGTCGACACTTGCCTGCACCAGTCGACACCTAGTTTGGCTCTGTTCTCGTAGGTCAACCCCACGGTCGACATTTACCTAGTTCGGTTGACACCTACGCATACCAGTCGACACTTTAACGCTCTCTGCCCGCACCGGTCGAACCGCGCAGTCGACACTCTCATCACTTTTTACACTAATCAGTCGACACTTAAAGGCTCCAGTCGACACCTTGCACAAGCAACCTAAAGAAAACATCAGTTCAAAGGAAAACGAACGATAAAAACTCCCTCAAATAAAACCACTAAGTAAAAACCTAGATTTTTCGATCAAAATCTCCTAAGTAGTTTCAAAATTTATCTATCAACGTTTAAAATATTCGTTTATACATCAAAATCTATACACCAATTTCCTATACACTTAACACGGACTCCACAAAATATAACTCTCAAAACCTACCATCCAGCCTCACTGCACGGGTCGGGTTGCCTAACAAATTCCACCTGCTAGTACCTAGTAGCACGTGGCCAACTGCCTACTCGTCCTGCCTGTACTCTCGTAACGCACAAGCAGGAATCTCTGGACATACACAACAGAGCACACAACGTAAGCCTAACATTCAGTAAGTAGTGTGATATGAAAGTAAAACCGACAATGCAATTGTATCTCATGCAGTCTCTACACTCACGTTCATGTTGTCACAATTCTGTGACACGTAGTGCAGCCAAGTCAGGGTGAGGGTGAACCTCGCGCCACGCTACACCCTAACACATTGCCATCATCCCAAACTCCCCAGCAACGAGGCTCACAAGCCACACACAAACGTTTCGCGATAGCCCAACTTGTAACACCCTGAAAACCCTCGCGGTCTTCGACTCACTCTACTATGTCATCACCTCTGCAGCACCCCCGAGTCGTCCCCAGACCTGGGTAGCCAACCGTACACTTACTCATCACCTCGATAAAATTCCTATAAAATTTGAAATTTTTGTTCCTCGACTTAAAACGACATTTTGAAAATGCTTAAAAATCATCGCGGCGGAAGACTCAATCAAAAGTAAGTTTAAATGACACTTCACTTTTCAAAACATTATGACAAGGGGTACCAGTCGACAACTGCAAACACCGGTCGACACTTTAATACTCTCTGCCTGCCACTGTCAAACTCTACGGTCGACACTCCTACACTCATCACAAAAGCGGTCGACACTTGCCTTCAACGGTTGACACCTTAATATTCTCTGTCTGTACCGGTTGATCTACACGGTCGACACTTCATCGCACATAGCAAGAAGCAGCGACACTTGCCTTCAGCGGTCGACACTTCAATTCTCTTTGTCCGCGCAGGTCAAACCCCGCGGTCGACACTCATGCTATTTTTATACTAACCGGTCGACACCTAATTTTGCTCTGTCCCCGTAGGTCGACCCCCGCGGTCACCACTCACCTTGTTCGGTCGACACCTACGCTTACCGGTCAACACTGTAACAAAAAAGTCGAACCCTGCGGTCGATATTCTCGTCACTTTTACACTACGCGGTCGACACTTAAAGGCTCCGGTCGACACCTTGCACCAATAGCCTAAAAATAAAACTTGTTCAAAGGAAAACGAACGACAAAAACTTCCACGATTAAAACCATGAAATAAATAACTATATTTTTAAGACAAAATTCCTCAAGTACATCAACCAAAACCTTCTAGAAATCACCGAAGGAAAAAAATTAGAGCGGAAGGAAATAAACCTGACAACCATCGATAAAGAAAATTCGCAGTATAAAGCAACACAATGCTCATACATATATATATATACACATATCCTCAAAACCACCGAACAACCAGGAAAACCCACATCTATACACTAAAACATCAGGTAAAACCAAATCGTCGCCAAAATATCACAAAGAAAACAACCTTGAGCACCTCACCAAAACTCACCACCTCCACTGGTCTGGTCGTCCTAACAGTCCGCCGTCCGTTATCTCCGTCGCACGCCGCCAACTGCCTTAATGCTTAGGACCGGGCTCTTGAATGTCACCAGTGGAAATCTCTACACCTACACTACAAAACACACAACATAAGTCTAATGCTCAGTAAGTAGTGCAATATGAAACGTCAAAACCGACAATGCAATCCTATCACATGTAGTCTCTACATTCCTCGCTCGTGTTGTCATAACCTGTGCCCCGTTGTAAAGCCGCACCATGGTGAGCCTGGACTCTCTCACCACCTCACATCCTGGCACGTCGCCACCGTCCCAGTTTCTCTAGCAACGGGGCCCACAAGCCGTACACACGTGTCACTCCACACACCGCAACCATCCCAGGGTGAAGGTGGACGCACTCGCCATACCACCGCGTGGCACGTCGCCACCGTCCCAGTCCCTCCAGCAACGAGGCCAAAGTTGCTCACAACTCCACACATACCGCAATAGCCATCCCAAGGTGAGGCTGGATGTACTCGCCACACCAGCTCCTGGCACGTCACCACCATCCCAGTTCCTCCAGCAACGGAGCCAAAGCTGCCCACCCACACATCAATCTCACCGCCACGCGTCGCACTTCAAGTTTGCACATAAACCATGCTCAAATTTATTTTCGTTATGTTTTTCAAAATATGATGTATGACTGAACAAAAACATGCAAAATACACAACAGCTCCTTACCATCCCATGGTGTAGGCTCGTAAGGGCAATGCACATGCAAACACTACTTACCTGGCGCCCTTAGCTTTTGGGTGCTCGTTTCTATTACTTCCTCGGGCTCAACCTATCGCATATCCAATTTGCATTAAAATTCATCTCAATAACTCATTCTACGTACTAAAATTATAACTACTAACTCACTCCACCAAAGCCTAACTAAGACGGCTCGCTAACCCGAATTTTGGCCAAAAATCAACCTAACTTCCAACGCGCATAACTTTTGTATCGGTTGTCGGAATCACTCGATTCCAGTAGCCAAACGCTTCATTCATAACCTAGTTTAACATACAAAAAGAGTTTTCCAAAATGAAAGTTTGTAGTTAGCCCAAAAATTCAAAAGCATTTCTATTTTAGGGCTTAAAATCCTACATTCTCGGTTTCTCGCTTAAACTCGCTTACTTCCTCACCAGTCTATCGCATTTATCATCAATAATCTACAGCAATCAACAATAACACCAATAAACACTCAAACCCTTAAACCCTAAATCTATATCCTCCAATTTTCTCATCAAATTCTATTCCCTAACCAAGCTAAACCATAAAGTATCTAAAATCTACCTTACCATTGAAATGGAGTAGAGAGCTGAGTAGAAACCTTTGGCTAAACGTCGCTGGAAGGGGATCGCCGAGAGGAGGCTTTCTCCTCTTTTCTTCACGGGGGTGAGGGGGAGAAGAAACAGAGAGGGAGAGGATTCACAGTTTTCTCCCTTCTCTGTTACCCATTTTCATGATTATTTTAAATCAGAGTAATAATAATAATAATAACTTAATTACTATATCGCTCTAACACTTTAATGTTTTAACCCAGCGGCTATCCAATTTGTTTCCGGTCAGATTCTTAAAATTTTCTCTTCCCCATTAGCCTCGAAATAATCTTTTATTTACTAGTACGAATTCTCCGCTCTCGATTCCGACCACAATTCAGCCATTTACTGATACAAATTTTCAAAATTACATAACAAAAAATCCTAGGTGTTACACCGCCAGCCCACCCTGTTAGATTTGCGACTAGTGATGCACCGGCCCATTCTTCGAGCAGGATTTGCGGCGCCACCGTTTATCATTTGACGACAGCCCAACCGGCCCACCCCGTGGGATCCGCGACTGGTGATGCACTAGCCCACTCCCCGAGCAAGATTTGTGATGCCACCGTCCATCATCCTCACCGTCAACACATACATGTTATCTGACGACCCACTCCCCGGGTGGAATTCATAGTGGGTTATACACCGGCCCACTCCCCAAGCAGGATTCGCGGTCCCATCGCCACGCGTCCCACTATTACTTACTCAAAAACATGCTCAAAATTATTTTCGTACCCTTCTTAAAACATGATGCATGTCAAAAAATACGCACACACATCACAATCAACCAACACAATCCTAATGTTCCTCGATGTAGGCCCACCTAGGCAAAACACATGCATGCACTACTTACCTAGCATTCTAGCTTTTTCGTGGTGCTCGTTTCTATCAGTTCCTCGGGCTCAACCTACATTAAAACTCATCTCACAACTCATTCTACGTACTAAAAACTACAACTACTAACTCAATCCACCAAAGCTAAACTAAAACGGCTCGCTAGCCCAATATCCAGCCAACGATCAATCTAACTTCCAACGAGCATAACTTTTGCGTCGGTTATCAGAATGACTCGATTCTAGTGGCTAAACGCTTCACTAATAACCTAGTTTAACATACCAAAAGAGAATTTAAAATGATCAACTAAAGCTAGGGCAGAAATCTAAAAACAAAATAGATTTTAGGGCCTAAAATTCTACATTCTCGATCTTTCAGCAAAACTCAACTAATTCCTCACCAATCCGTCGCATTTATCATCAATAACGCACAACAATTAATAATAAGCCCAATAAACACTCAAACCCTAAAACCCTAAATCTCTATCCACCAATTTTCTCATTAAACTCTACCCCTAACTAAAACTAAGCCATAAACTACTTGAAATCTACCTTACCGTTGAAATAGAGGAGAAAACTGAGTAGAATCATTGGCCGAACATTGATGGAAAGAAAAGAACCGAAGGAAATCGCGCTGTGAGGAGGAGAGTAACCGAAGGGGGGGAGGGTTTTACGAATCCCTCTCCTCTCTGTTATTTTTTTATATATAATATAATAATAATAATAGTCTAATTACTATATCGCCATCACACTTTAATTTTCTAACCAAACAAATATTCATTCTCTTTTAGGTTGGATTCCTAAAATTTTCTTTTGTCCATTAGCCTCAAAATAATCTTTTATGTACTAGTATAAATTCTCTACTCTCGATTCCGACCAAAACTCCGTCGTTTACCAATAGGAATTTCCAAAAATTATTTTAGTAGAAATTCTAGGTGTTACATTCCACCCTCAAAAGAAATTTTGTTCCAAAATTTGCATAACGATCAATTCTTGACATTGACGCCACAAAATCCACTGTCCAATATCTAGCCCCCTTTCGAACAGTGTCTAGTATACCTTAAGTTCTTAGTTCTTTAACGTCTTTATGTTTAACTTCATTCTTCAAACTATAGCTATCCTACATATCCTCGAGTCCGTTCCATCCATTTACTTCCGGGTTTCCATTTATATTCTAAAACTTTAGTGGTTCACCCACTAAAATCTTAATCTCATGTTCATCCCATCAATAACTTCTAAAACCATGTAATCCAATTCCGGTTTCACGATCACATTTGCAACATTCATTTCAAATTACCTGCATCCTCAACTTTGTACTGAGCACTATCCAAATCCCATTACTCAATCTTATACTTTGCTCATTAACTTAACCAACTATAATCTAACTTCTCGAAGTCTTCTATTCTAACTCAACATCTAGACTCCCTTGGCTAGAATTCGCTCAAATCCTTACTTCTCCATCTCAATCATCCTTAAAGGTTTCATACTGGAACCGTTCTAAGCTATTCCTATTAACCTCAAACCATTTTTGAACGCTCTTCCAATTACCGCTCCTCTTTGTTGTTCTAGAATAAGGGGTACCCAATGTGCCACCTTAAATATAGTCTTGTGCCTACGTCTCACAAGCTTACTTTGATCAACTATAATCCCATAGTCCAACCTTCTCGTCCTCAAGTCAAATGGAATCTTCCCACTGTCACACTATCACCTTGTATCACATGATCCGAGCATAGGCGCTCCCCCGATGGCAACAACATATTATAAAACTGCCCAGAAGAGCTGGGCACTAGATTTGACTTGACTACGAAGGTAGTAAACATGAACGAATGTGTGGCACCCCTATCGACAAGGGGGTAAGCCGTCATGCCCGAAATAAACATGTTACATGAGATCATCGATGGCTGGGCAGCATCATCTGGCTCAATGAGGGCAAAGACCCTCGGTGCTACCCTTGGTGCTACCTTGTTCAAATTCGGGCAACTCCTAGTAAACTGCCCCACTTCATTGCAATTATAGCACCAATTCCATCATGGCGTTTGACAATCTCGAGACATGTGGCCAGCCTCACCACAATTGTAGCATCGTCCGTGCCTATTCTGCACTCGCCAAGGTGATTCATCTGACACTTAGGGCATACAGGGAACTGCTCCTACCCTTGAGGCTGCTTGTTGCTCCCTTGATTGCTCGGGCTATCGCTAGCCCTTTTCATGCCATTCCATTGGGACGATACTTTCCCACTCTGCTGGGGCAGTAACTCCCTGAAAAATTGCCCGGGCTGCTCCTCAGGCGGCTCTTTGTAGCGGGGAAGCTTCATTCCCGCTTCCTCGATGTCCAAGGTCTTGGCCACCACGTCGTCATAGGGCACCCCTCGCGTTCCTGCTATCTGCATGTCCATATACACGTCTGGCTTCAATCTCTGCAAGAACTGGTCTACCTTGTTCTCATCTAGGCTCACTAAATGTCTAGCAAACCGAGATAGTGCCTCAAACTGTCTCACATACTCGGCCATTGTACCCGTCTATCTCAATTGAGTAAACTCCACCATTTTCTGGGTCCTGACTGAGTGGCTGAAATACTTGCTAAAAAACATCGTCTTAAACTCTTACCAAGTCATGATTTTCACGACTCCCGTGGCCCTCACCGTATCCCACCAATAGTGGGCATCCTTGGCAAGGTGGAATGCCGCACTAGATACCCTGTCCAAATCGTCGACCTTGGCGTAATCCATCATGTCTTCCATACTTCGAATCAAATCCTCAACACTGAGTGGGTCTGAAGATGATCCGTCTAATACTGGAGATCTGAGTCGGTGCAACTGTAACGTCCAAAATTTTCGTCAAATGATTTTTGAATTTTTGAAGTGGTAAACGGTGGAGTTTTAGTCGGAATTAGGGGCGGAAAATTTAGCTGGAAGATTATTTTAGGGCTAATGGACAAGATGGATTTATAAGAATCGAACCGGAAGCGGACCGAATGACGATTTGATGAAATGGTTATAGGTTGAGGGCAATTTAGTAATTAGATGTTATTATTATTATAATAAAATAAAAAGAAAAAAGGGGGGAAGAAGAACACCGTCAGTGTTCTCCTTCTCAGAACCCTCTTTCTCCCATTCTTCTCCTCTCCCGCATAGAAGCTCGGCAGTCTTCCCTTCCTGCGACGCTAAGCTGATTTTTTCTCTGTTTTTTCAGATTACAGTAAGTTTTACTTTGTTCCGAGTAGATAGTTAGTGTGTTAGTTGTTTTTAACGACAAAAACGAAGTTAGTGAGGGTATCAGGTGATTTGGTAAAACCTAGGAGGGAAATTGAATGTAGAGTTGATTTTTATCCACATGTTGGTGCTTAAGCTAGAAATAGGAGTAGATTATGAGATTTGATGGGATAGATTTAGTGGTTGAATAGCCGAATATACGAATTTTGGAACGGTGTCTGTTCGGCCACGTTCGGCTAGGTTTTGGAAGGTCAATTAAGAAGTGGATGAAACCATTGGAAACTAGATGTCTTGCGGAGTTGGTAGCACATTGGATCGTCCGATTCAGACGAGTATTAGAGAAGTTGTAAATTTTCGAAGTTGGTCAGAAATTGAGTGGAATTTTTGGTTTATGAGAGAGTTTTGGTTTTGGTATGAATTATGACTTTCAAGCTAGGAATTTATGAATTGAACGAGTTAGAATTGATGGATGCGTAATTTTATAGGTGTTTCCAATTAGCGTACGAAGTTACGAAGTATGAGAAAATTTCAAGGACGCCAGGTAAGTGATGGATTGTTTGTGATTTGCCTTCGGGCCTACATCATGGAATGGTAGGATTGCGTGTTTGCTTTGATTGTTTGTTTTGTTGTTTGGTCAGTTGGTTGTGTATATATGTTGTCATGCATCATGGTTTTGAACTACAAAAGAACGAGTTTTGAGCATGTTTTGAATTGTGAATATGAAATTTAATCAGATAAGAAAAGATGTCATGCATGGGAATGTCTCGTCGTTAACGTGCTAGTGAGAAAGCACTATGGGGTTCCCATGTATGAATGTACGTAAGATGACATGGTTTGTGAACGCCTCGTCGTTAACGTGTTAGTGAGAAGGCACTACAGTGTAACGCCCCGAAAACCTACCTGTTTCCGGTATGTTCACCGCTCTGATACAACATCTTTAACGCCCCCGAGTCGTCCCCGGACCCGAGTCGCCAGCCATACACTCGCTCCTCACCCCGACAAAACTTGCGTAAAAATTTTAACTTTCTGTTTCTCGACTTAACACGACACCCTCGACAATCGTTTACGAAAAGCCGCAGTGAAAAAATTCGTTTAAAATTGATTTTGACAGACTTCCCCATTTTAAAACACAGAAATATAGAAACCGATCGATGCTTGTAAACGCTGGTCGACACCTGGGTCGTCTCGGGTTTTCACATCGGTCGACAGTGGCAAACGCCTGTCGACAAGGCGTTCCCCTTGGGTCTTCACGTCGATTGACACTAGGAATCACCGGTCGACACTTTTATGTTCAGCTCGGAGAGTGGTCGACAGTTGCTTTCGTAGGTCGACCCTCGCGGTCGACACTCCCGCTGAATTTGCACTAACCAGTCGACACCTACGGTCGTCGGTCGACACCTCATTCCTCTCTGCCCGCACTGGTCAAATCTCGCGGTCGACACTCACCCTCCAATTTACACTGACCGATCGACACCAATGGACTTCGGTCGACACTTCACACTAGTACCCTGAATATGACAGTAGTTCCAAAAGAAAACGGAGTCAAAAATTTCCCCAATTTAAAACTACCGGTTGAAAACCTGAATCATGCATTTAAACTCTTCCAAATAGTTCTACATATACCTATACATGAATCCCGACTATCAACACCCGCATCCATCTATGCCTAAAAACCTATGTACCCGACATAGACCTCACCAAAAACACTACTCCCAGAACTCTACTTTAATAACTCGGAAAATTTTAGATTTTAAATATAATTTCAGAAATTTTCAATTTAATTTGAGTCGGGGTTTCGAAACATATTTTAATGGGAAAATTTAAATTATAAGACTTAGAGTCTAGTTTCGTGGTGGTTTTCAAGATTTTAAGTCGGGAGGATGAGAATTTTACGAATTTACGGACGATGAAAATACATGAGGGTGTTTTGGTAATTTACAATTAAATTAAATTAAATTAATTTTTTTTTTAAAAGAGTGGAATGGCTTTGGGTGGAAGCTATTCCACCCTGTTTAGTCCCGCCGCTGGGGGTAGAGAGAGACGTGAGAGAGGGAGGGAGTGATCGAGGAAGAGGACGAACTATCGGCGATCGACCACGGAGGAGAGACGCAACGCGCTAGGCAATTCCAGCAAGGCAGAACTCGGCGGGAGTGGGTTCTTCCCGAGCTAAAAACACAGGTGAGTTCTCCCCTGTTTCGGCTTCTGTCGACCGAACTTGGAAGCTCAATCCTTCTTGAAATTTCCATCGATTAGAGCTCGTTTTGTGGGGTGTTTTAGGACCTAGCGAGTGTGTGTGTGGTGCTCGGCCTTCCCGCGATAGAATCGAATGCGAAACAGGGAATTCTCTCTCTCAGTCCTGCTCTGCTTTGATGGCTGAGCGTGGAGTTGTTTTGCTCTCTACATTTCAGGGATTTTGTGATAAAATTTAGAAGGAATGAGGGAAGATTTCAGGGCTCAATGAACCGATGGAGAATTTCTCGGTTTTGGGAAGAAAACCGTGGGAAATTTTGTGCTGTCATGCTATTTTCTAATTAGGAACCACCAAATTGTTAATGCATGCATTGGTAGACCGGAATGTGGATGTTTGGTGAAGAAGTTGGCGAAATTGGACCGAAGTTGAGATTTCTGACTTTTTTCGTATAAGACCGGTTCTGTTTTTGGTGATTTTGATAAGGTTACAATTAATTGTTTTAAATTCTGTTTTTGTGGGTTAAATTAGTTTGTTAGAGGGACGTATGGCCGTAGGAATCGATCGATTCCGGTATCCGACGCAAAATTTATGCACGCCGAAAGTTTATGTCGGATTTTGGTCCAAGTCAAATTAGCTAGCATTTTTCACAGAATTTCGACGTGTGATATCGGCATGGCTGTTTTTGGTGCGAAAAGCTAGATTTGAGTAAGTTTTGGTTGAAGAAAAATAAAATGTGAAATTTAATAAAAAGGGGCAGATTTGGTTTCGGGGTTTTTCCACCTAGTTGCGGCTTACCATTTTAAAATCCGTCATAATATGTTAAACTGGGTTTCTAAGGGGTCGTTTAACCACTTGAATCGTTCGATTCCGTAAACGGACGCAAAAGTTATGCACGTCCGGACTTTAGGCTGGTTTTTGGCTGAACCATTGGTGAATTTTGAGACGAAGATTGATGGGTGATTATTTGTGTTTTAGGTTGAGACACATTTTGGTGAAGCTGTGCAACGAGCGAGCTTAGGACGCCAGGTAAGTAGCGTTTTGCCCAAACGGGCCTACACTGTAGAACTTTAGAGTTTACGTGATTGATTGTGGTGTGGGTGCGCATTGTTTCTCATGCATCATATTTTAAAAACGTGGACGAAAATGTTTGTGAGTATATTTTGAGTATGTGGTGAGACGTGCGGCGGTGGTACCGCGAATCCTGCTAGTCTGCGGGCCGGTGCTTCACCAGTTGCGGATTTCACTCGAGCAGTGGGCCGGCTGGGCCGTCATGCGGCGTGAATGTGTTGACGGTGAGGGTGATAGGCAGTGGTACCGCGGATCCTACTAGTGTTTGGGCCGGTGCGACACCAGTCACGGATTTCGCTCGCATAGTGGGCCGGCTGGGCTACCGCGAAACGTGTGTGCGTGGTAACTGTGGCCCCGTGCTGGGGAGGCTGAGACGGGGGCGACGTGTCAGGGTTTAGGGTGGCGTTAGGTTCCTCCTTACCCTGGTGCGGCTACACTACGCGTCACAGATGTGGCAACATGAGTGTGAGTGTAGAGACTGTATGTGATAGAATTGCATTGTCGGCTTTTACTTTCATATCGCATTACTTACTGAGCGTTAGGCTTATGTTGTGTGTTCTGTGGTGTAGGTGCTGACGATATTGCTGGTGAGCCTCGAGAGCCTAGTCCTGAGGCATCGGATGGTTGGCAGCGTGCGACCGGGCACCGGATGACGGATTTTGTTAGGGCAACCCAACCCGTGGTGGTGGTAGGTGACAGTGAGATGCATTGGGTTGTTATTTTTTTGTCGGGTATTTATTCAGATAGAGGAGTTTGTCTAGACGTCGGTTGTAGTGGATTGTATAGAGTGGTTGTAGTGTCTTAGGACACGTATGTATTTTTATATGTTAGAGTATAGTATTGCTCTATACTGTGAATTTTCTTCATTTGCATTTGATGGATTTTTGTTGACTTCATACTCTGATTTTGTTGTGGTGATTTCTCTGGATGGTGGATAGATAAATACTGTTAGTTTTGGTGAACTGTGTGCAGGGTTTTAAATTTTTGGGATAGCCAGCTTTTAGGCGTTACTCTGCCAAAATTTCGGGAGAGGGGTTGGGAGTCGAAAGGATATGGAATAGGTTGAGGTGTGTACAGTGAATGCTAGAGAAGTGTAGATGAGCGTGGGAGGGCGGCGTGATCGCAGGTACGCGGGGCACGCGGCCCTGCGGGTACGCTCGGGTTGTGCGGCGCCAGGTGAGGGAGTGCATGCAGACATGCGGTACAGCGGTGGGGTGCGTGGGGCACGTGGCACTGTGAGCGTGCGCGAAACACAGTGACGTTGAGTTGGCACGTGCGGCACCACGAGGGTGCGCGCGGGGTGTCGAAGTGGGGACGTGAGTACGCGGCACCGGATTGTGTAGTTCGAGGGGTCTGTTGGATTCTTTCCTAGGATTTCGAGTCTTACCGTTTTATCTTAAACTATTTTAAATAGTTTTCTTTTCCGCTGCGTAGTTTTTATGTTGAGGACTTTGTGTTCCCTCTTCGGGACGCTAGTTGTTTTCAAATCGAGTTGAAAATTTTTCATACTCACAAATGTTCTTTTGAAAATGATTTGAAAACGAAAGGGGTATTAAATTGAGTGAGTTATGTCAAGTGTTAGGGTGTGTAGTGTGTAGATGCACTGTATCGCACCAGGAACGCGGGATTTCTCGAGGTGTTACAGTTATGGTATCAGAGCCACGGGGTCGACGTCGTTCAGAAGATTACCTAACACCGCCAGCCGCTGCACGGGAGCGCTCCACCAACTGTAAGTATTTAGATTTGAATTTATTGTAGCACTAATGTGAACTTTATATTTATGTTAAAGGTAGAAAATGTCAGGGGAGGCGAGGGGTACAAGTAGAGGGCGGCCACGACGAGAGGTGCCTCCTAGAGCTATGGGCGACATGGATGATACCGTCCGGCAGCTTACCGAGTTAGTCCATCGTCAGTCTCAGCAGTTAGAGAGATTTATGAGCAGGGACGACCAGGGTCAGTCTAGCGCCTTGAGTTCGTCTGACAGAGGAGCAGGCTGTATAGACTTAGACCCCCGACTTTTGACGGGTCATCCCCGGATCCTCTCAGTGCTGAGGAGTGGATACGGAGCATAGAGAGGATGATGAGTTTTGCCATGGTAGAGGAGCAGGACAGAGTTTCTAGTGCGGCATTCTATCTTGCCAAGGATGCAACCCATTGGTGGGATACTGTGGTGGCCACGAGAGATGTGGAGGCCATGACCTGGGAGGAGTTCAGGTCGGTGTTTTTCGGCAAGTATTTCAGCCATTCTGTCAGCCACAAAAGATGGTGGAGTTTGCACAGTTGAAGCAGACTGGCCTTGTGGCCGAGTATGTACGGCAGTTCGAGGCCTTGTCGCGGTTTGCAGAGCATTTGGTGAGCCTCGATGAGAATAAGGTACATCAGTTTGTTCAGGACCTGAAGCCGGATATTTATATGGGCATGCGGATTGTGGCGACCCGAGGCATGCCGTACGAGGAGCTGGTAGCGAAGGCCCTTGACATTGAGGAGGCTCGGGCGAAGCTTCCTAGTTATCGGGAGATATCTAGAGAGCAGCCTCGGAGATCATTCAGAGAGTCGCTGCCACAGGCTAGCGGGGAAGCGTCCGTGCAGAAAGGCCTGAAGAGGCCTAGTGACAGTTCCAGTAGCCAGGGGAGCACTAAGAGGCCACAGGTGCCCGGACAGTTTCCAGCGTGCCCGAGGTGTCAGAGGAGCCACCCGGGCGAGTGTAGAACGAGCCCAGTGCGGTGTTATAACTGTGGCGAGGTGGGCCACATGTCCAGAGAGTGCCAGAAGCCGCGTCAGAACCGCTGCTTCAACTACAATGAGGTGGGAAACTTTGCCAGCAAATGCCCAGCGGCGAGCAGGCGGTCAGCCAGAGTTACATCGAGGATCTTTGTCCTTTTTAAGCCAGATGATGCTGCTCAGCCATCAATGATTGCAGGTAACATTTTTATTTCTGGTGTGGCAGCTTATACCTTGATTGATACGGGGGCTACGCACTCGTTTGTGTCGACGGGCTTTGTGGTTAAGGCGAACTTGGAGTTCAGTCCCGCCGAGCGACATCACGATGTGACCTTGCCATTCCGGGGAGCATTTGTATTCAGAACAGGTGGTGCGGAGCAATGTTGTGACAGTGGGGAGGAAGCAGTCATATGCTGAGATAGTCATACTCTATATGAGCGGTTATGAGGTGATCTTGGGAATGGACTTGCTGTTCAGACATCATGCGGAGATTGACTGCAAGACCAGAGAGGTTCACTTCCGTTCCTCGGGCGGGGAAAGCTACACATTTAAAGCAGGTAATGGTCTTGTCAGGATTTCTGCTATCTTTTCTCGTCAGGCTCCACGGTTGTTGGGCAAGGGTTGCAAGTGGTTTTTGGCAAGTATCGGGGATGCGTAGTCACAGGGTGATACTCAGATACAGGATATTCTTGTTGTGCAGGAGTTCTCGGAGGTGTTTCGTGATGATTTGTCAGGGTTGCCCCCTGACAGGGAGATTGAATTTGAGATAGATGTTTTCTCAGGTGCCGAGCTGGTGTACAAGAATCCATAAAGATTACCACCTACTGAACTTAAGGAGCTGAAGGCTCAGTTAGAGGAACTGACAGATAAGGGCTTTATACGCCCTAGTTTTTCACCTTGGGAAGCGCCAGTTCTATTCGTCAAGAAGAAGGACAGATCCCTACGTATGTATATTGACTACTAGGAGCTGAATAAGTTGACGGTGAAGAACAGGTATCCATTGTCGAGGATTGACTATTTGTTTGATCAGCTGCAGGGTGCCCGAGTGTTTTCTAAGATCGACCTGAGGTCCGGCTATCATCAGTTAATGGTGAAGGAGAAAGATGTACTGAAGACGGCCTTCAGGATGAGGTATGGGCACTTCGAGTTTCTGGTTATGTCTTTCGGGTTGACCAATGCCCCTGCAGCATTCATGAATCTGATGCACCGGGTGTTCAGGGAGTACCTGGACAAGTTTGTGATTGTGTTTATCGACGACATTCTGATCTACTCACAGAGTGAGAAGGAGCACAGGGAGCACCTGAGGATCGTATTGGCTATTTTGAGCCAGCATCAGCTGTATGCTAAGTTCTCGAAGTGCGAGTTTTGGTTGGACAGGATTCACTTCTTGGGGCATGTTATCTCCTCTGAGGGTATTTCAGTTGATCCGGGGTAGGTTCAGGCTGTAAAGGAGTGGCTGCGGCCGACCAGTGCTAGCGAGATACGCAGTTTTCTGGGGTTGGCTGGATATTATCGGAGATTCATTGAGGGGGTTCTCTAAGATCTCGGCCCCCTTGACCGGCTGACCAGAAAGAATGCAAAGTATGAATGGATGGATAGGTGTGAGGACGGCTTCCAGACATTAAAGCAGAGGTTGACTACGGCTCCTGTACTGACGCTGCCCGTGGAAGGAGAGAAGTTCTGCATTTATTGTGACGCCTCCAGGATCGGTTTGGGGTGTGTTTTGATGTAGAGTGGGAGAGTCATTGCCTATGCCTCTAGGCATTGAAGGCTTACGAGCAGAATTATCCCACTCACGATTTGGAACTGGCGGCGGTTGTATTTGCACTCAAGATTTGGAGGCATTATCTGTATGGGCAGCAGTGCGAGATTTACTCAGACCATCAAAGCTTGAGGTACATTTTCACGCAGAAGGAGCTGAATTTGAGACAGAGAAGATGGCTCGAGCTTGTCAAGGACTACGATGTGGAGATCAGGTATCACCCGGGAAAGACAAATGTAGTGGCGGATGCCTTGAGTCGGGTGACGGCTTCGAATTCTGCCATGACTATGATAGTGCCTGTTGAGTTGATGACAAAGATGCAGAGTTTTGGCCTAGAGGTAGTTTCTGATCTGGCAGCCACTCTTTTTGCCTTGTCGTTGAGGCCGACTATTCTAGACAGGATCACACAGAATCAGGAGACTGATTCGGAGTGTAGCCAGCTGAAGGCGAGTATGGAGGCCAGACATGATTATGAGTTCAGCTGCTCAGAGGACGAGATTATGAAATTTCAGGATAGGTGGTACGTCCCGAAGGATGAGGAGCTGAGGAGGGATATATTATCAGAGGCCCATTCATCTTTTTCTCTGTGCATCCGGGAAGCACTAAGATGTACAGGGATTTGAAGCAGCACTATTGGTGGCCTAACATGAAACAAGCAGTGGCTGACTATGTTGAGACCTGCGTAGTCTGTCAGCAGGTGAAGGCGGAGTATCAGCGACCGTCTGGGATGCCTCAACCATTGCCTATACCGGAGTGGAAGTGGGAGCGAATCACCATGAATTTTGTGGTGGGACTGCCAAAGGCCATGACGCGATCTGGGTGATTGTGGACAGGTTGACGAAGTCGTCTCACTTTTTGCCCATGAGGATGACTTATACGATGGATTAGTTTGCCCAGTTGTATATTCAGGAGATAGTCAGACTTCATGGGATTCCAGTGTCGATTGTTTCAGACCGAGACCCCAGGTTCACGTCCAAGTTTTGGAGGAGTTTGCATAAGGCTATGGGCACCAGGTTAGATTTCAGTACGGCCTTTCATCCTCAGACCGACGGGCAGTCAGAACGGACTATACAGATTCTGGAGGATATGCTCAGGGCCTGTGTGTTGGAGTTTCAGGCGACTTGGAGCAAGTTCTTACCACTAGTGGAATTCTCGTATAATAACAGCTATCAGTCCACCATTGGTATGGCGCCATACGAGGCCCTCTATGGAAGAAAGTGCAGGTCGCCATTATATTGGGATGAGGTTGGGGAGGCCCGATTGATAGGTCCTGAGATTTTACAGCAGACTGTTGACAAGATTTCTGTGATACGGAAGAGGATTGGAGCGGCTCAGAGTCGACAGAAGAGTTATGCTGATCAGAGGCGTCGGGAGTTGGAGTTTAATGAGGGCGACGAGGTTTTTCTGAAGGTCTCGCCGTTCAAGGGAGTGGTAAGATTCGGAAAGCGAGGGAAGCTCAACCCTCGGTTTGTGGGACCATTCCCAATTGTCAAACGGATTGGGAGAATTACGTACCAGCTTCCGTTGCCTGTGTCGATGGATGTCATCCATGATGTTTTCCATATCTCGATGCTGAGGAAGTGTATGGGCGATCCCTCTCAGGTAGTGCCACAACAGGATATAGAGATCCGGCCGACGTTGTCTTACAAGGAAAAGCCAGTGAGGATCTTAGGGTCAGCTGTGAAGGTGCTACGCAACAAGGAGATTCCGTTGGTCAAGGTGATGTGGCGCAACTATGGTGTGAAGGAAACTACTTAGGAGCGGCGTGATGATATGGAGCGGCAGTATCCCAACTTATTCGGTATGTAAATTTTGGGGACAAAATTCTTATAAGGTGGGGGTGTGTAATAACCCAGAAAATTTCAGATTTTAAATCTAATTTCTGAAATTTTTAATTTAATTTCGGTGGGGGTTTCAGAAAATATTTTAACAGAAAAATTTAAATTATAAGACTTGGAGTCTAGTTTCGTGGTGGTTTTCGAGATTTTAAGTTGGGAGGATGAGAATTTTAAGAATTTACGGACGATGAAAACACGTGAGGGCATTTTGATAATTTATAATTAAATTAAATTAAATTATTTTTTAAAAGAGTGGAATGGCTTTCGGTGGAAGCCATTCCACCCTGTTTTGTCCCGCGGCTGAGGGTAGAGGGAGACGCGAGAGAGGGAGGGGGCGCTCGGGGAAGAGGACGAACTGCCGGCGATCAACCACCGGAGGAGAGACGCGACGCGCTAGGCGATTCTGGCAAGGCAGAACTCGACGGGAGTGGGTTCTTCCCGAGTTAAAAACACAGGTGAGTTCTCCACCGTTTCGGCTTTTATCGACCGAACTTGGAAGCTCAATCCTTCTTGAAATTTCCGTCGATTAGAGCTCGTTTTGTGGGGTGTTTTAGGACCTAGCGAGTGTGTGTGTGTGGCTCGGCCTTCCCGCGACAGAACCGAATGAGAAACAGGGAATTCTCTCTTTCGGTCCTACCCTGCTTTGATGGCCGAGCGTGGAGTTGTTTTGCTCTCTACATTTCAGGGATTTTGTGATAAAATTTAGAAAGAATGAGGGGGATTTTAGAGCTCAATGAACCGATGGAGAATTTCTCGGTTTTGGGAAGAAAATCGCGGGAAATTTTGTGCCGTCATGCTATTTTCTAATTAGGAACCACCAAATTGTTAATGTATGCATTGGTAGACCGAAATGTGGATGTTCAGTGAAGAAGTTGGCAAAATTGGACCGAAGTTGAGATTTCGGACATTTTTCGTATAAGACCAATTCTGGTTTTGGGGATTTTGATGGGGTTACGGTTAATTGTGTTAAATTCTGTTTTTGTGGGTTAAATTAGGTTGTTAGAGGGACGTATGGCCGCTGGAATTGATCGATTTCGGTATCCGACGCAAACGCTATGCGCGTCGGAAGTTTATGTCGGATTTTGGTCCAAGTCAAATTAGCTAGCCTTTTTCATAGAATTTCGACGTGTGATAGTGGCATAGCTGTTTTTCGTACGTAAAGTTAGATTTGAGTAAGTTTTGGTTGAAGAAAAACAAAATGTGAAATTTAATAAAAATGGGCAGATTTGGTTTTGGGATTTTTCCACCTAGTTGTGGCTTACCTTTTTAAAATCCGTCTTAGTATGTTAAACTAGGTTTATAAGGGGACGTTTAGCCACTTGAATCGTTCGATTCCATTAACTGACGCAAAAGTTATGCGCGTCCGGACTTTAGACTGGTTTTCAGCCGAACCAAACTTGTGAACCGTTTTAGTTGGGATTTCATGAGTGTAATTAAGGAAGGTTATTTTTAGCTTATTTGGTGAATTTTGAGACGAAGATTGATGGGTGATTATTTATGTCTTACGTTGAGACACTTTTTTGCAAAGCTGTGCGTCGAGCGAGCTTAGTACGCCAGGTAAGTAGTGTATGCATGCGTTTTGCCCAACCGGGCCTACACTTTAGAACTTTGGGGTTTACGTGATTGATTGTGATGTGCGTGCGTATTGTTTGTCATGCATCATATTTTAAAAATGTGGACGAAAATGGTTTATAGCATATTTTGAGTATGTGGTGAGACGTGTGCCGGTGGTACCGCAGATCCTGCTAGTCTGCGGGCCAGTGCTTCACCAGTCGTGGATTTTGCTCGAGGAGTGGGCCAGCTGGGCCGCCATGCGGCTGAATGTGTTGACGGTGAGGGTGATGGGCAGTGGTATCGCGGATCCTACTAGTGTGTGGGCTGGTGCAACACCAGTCGTGGATTTCGCTCGAGGAGTGGGCCGGCAGGGCTGTCGCGAAACGTGTGTGTGTGGCAGCTGTGGCCCCGTGCTGGGGAGGCTGGGACGGGGGCGACGTGTCATGGTATAGTGTGGCGCGAGGTACACCCTTACCCTGATGTGGTTGCCGTGTGGTGATGCGTGTGTAGCTTGTGGTGTCTTGGGGACGCGTATGTATTTTTATATGTTAGAGTATAGTATTGCTTTATACTATGAATTTTCTTCATTTGCATTTGATGGATTTTTGTTGTCTTCGTACTCTGATTTTGCTATGGTGATTTCTCTGGATGGTGGATAGATAAATACTGTTAGTTTTGGTGAACTGTGTGCAGGGTTTTAAAATTTTAGGATATCCAGTTTTTAGGTGTTACTTTGCCGAAATTTCGGGAGAGGGGTTGGAAGTCGAAAGGATATGGAATAGGTTAAGGTATGTAAAGTGAATGCTAGAGAAGAGTAGATGAGCGTGGGAGTGCGGCGTGATCACATGTGCGCGGGGCATGCGGCCCTGCGGGTACTCAAGGGTCGTGCGGCGCCGGGTGAGAACGTGCGCGCGGACGTGCTGTACAGTGGCAGGGTGCGTGGGGCACGCGGCGCTGTGAGGGTGCGTGGGGCACGCGGCACAGTGAGCGTGCGCGAGACACAGTGACATTGAGTTGGCACGTGCGGCACTGCGAGGGTGCGCGCGGGGTGTCGAAGTGGAGACGTGAGTGCGCGGTACCAGATTGTGTAGTTCGAGGGGTGCGTTGGATTCTTTCCTAGGATTTCGAGTCTCACCGTTTTATCTTAAACTATTTTAAATGGTTTTCTTTTCCGCTGTGTAGTTTTTATGTTGAGGACTTCGTGTTCTCTCTTTGGGACGCGAGTGGTTTTCGAATCGAGTTGAAAATTTTTCATACTCACAAATGTTTTCTTGAAAATGATTTGAAAACGAAAGGGGTATTAAATTGAGTGAGTTATGTTAAGTGTTAGTGTGTGTAGTGTGTAGATGCACTGTAGCGCACCGGGGATGCCGGGTTTCTCGGGGTGTTACATCTACCTCCTGGAATCACTCCACGGGTCGGGCCGCGAGAAGCTCCACCTGCCGACACACGGTAGTACGCCGCCAACCGCCTACTCATCCTGTCTAGGCTCTGGTAACTCATCTCCTGGAAACTCTACACCTACACCACGGAACACATAACATAAGCTAATCGCTCAGTAATCAATGCAATATGAATCGTAAAACAACAATGCAATCCTATCACATGCAGTTTCTACATTCTCGCTCATGTTGTCACAACCCCAGCCGCGTGGTACGACTGCACCATGGTGAGGCTGAACTCTCTCGCCACCTCACACCCTGGCACGTCCCATCGTCTCGGTTTCCCCAACAACGAGGCCCTCAAACCATACCTACCTGCCACTCTACGCACCGCAACCATTCCAGGGTGAGGCTAGATGCACTCGCCACACCACCCCTTGGCACGTCGCCATCGTCTCGGTTCCTCAAGTAACGATGCCGTAGTTGCACACCACCACACGCACATCGTGGCAGCCATTCTAGGGTGAGGCTGGACACACTCGCCATACCGCACCCTAGCACGTCACCACCGTCCCCGTTTCTCCAGCAACGGGGCCTAGCTACCCACACGCCCATCGTCCTCGCCACACCTCGCACTTCACACTCCCACATAAATCCATGCACAAATTCATTTTCGTTCCCGTTTAAAAAACATGATGCGTGACAAACAATACCCACGCACATCACAATCAACCATCATAAACCAACCGTTCCTCGGTGTAGGCCCACCTGGGCAAATCACATGCATACACTATTTACCTGGCGGCCTAGCTTTCCATGGAGCTCGCTTTACCCAAAATATGCTCAATTTACAACAAAAACCAACTTCCCGTCAAAACGCATCCCCCTACTTTACTTACACACTAAAAATCACCATAATAGCGCATCACTCCACAAACTCACCAAAT
This sequence comes from Begonia peltatifolia, assembly GCA_022433055.1. Taxonomy (NCBI): domain Eukaryota; kingdom Viridiplantae; phylum Streptophyta; class Magnoliopsida; order Cucurbitales; family Begoniaceae; genus Begonia; species Begonia peltatifolia. Next base: position 10,922,807 of record CM039522.1, read on the forward strand.
CTATCCCGGCTCCAAATTCTACTTAACTTCCGGCGCGTATAACTTTTTCTTCGGTTATCGGAATCATACGATTCCAGCGGCTAAACGTTATACTCATAACCTAGTTTATCACCCCAAAGAGGTTTCTAAAATGAGGGCTCCTAGCTAGGTCGCAAATTCACAGCCAATACCGTATTAGCGTTTAAAATCCTTCTTTCTCGATTCCTCACGCAAATTTGCTAACTTCCTCATACATCCACCACATTTATCCTCAATAACCCACGACAACCGATACTTCACTCAATAAACACTCTAACCCTAATACCCCAAACCTCCTATCCATCAAATTTCTCCTCAACTCTAACACTAAACCAACCTTGAACTGTAAACCACTTGAACTTACCTTGAACTGTTGAAAATGGAGGAGAAACCACAACAAATGGCCAGTGGAAAAACGATGCGTGAAAGAGAGAAATCCAAGGCTCGCGCACAGTGGGTGAGGGAAGAAATAACAGAGAAAAAAAAAGGGGAGAGGGTTTCTACCGAATCGTCTCCTCCTTCTTTCATATTTATATAAAAATAAACTAATTACATTTTTACCATCACACTTTAATCTTTTAATCTAACGACTATTCAATTCATTTTTGGTCAGATTCTTAAAATTTTCTCCCCACCATTAGCCTCGAAATAACTTCTCACCTAACCTTACAAATTCTCCACTCTCCAATCTGACCCGAATTCTGCCATTTATTATCCGAACAACCCAAAATCGGTACCGAGGAAATACTGGTTGTTACATAGAGGGTTCTATGATCGATGTTGTTTTGTGTGGCCGTCCCACACAATGTGTGCCTCTAATCTTGCTCCGTAGGTCATGGTGTGGCTGTCCTGAGTGGAATAGGATGTGCACCTCCCTGACTCACACGTGAAAATGGAAGATGATAATAATGAAAATGAAAATGAAACAGAGTGTAGAAACTGCATGTGTTACGGGTTGAGTTGTGCATTGATTTTCAGTTCATATTCTATACTTGCTAAGCATTAGGCTTACGTTTTGTGTTATATGGTGTAGGTGCAGAAATTTCTGCAGGTGAGTTACGAGAACCCAGTTAGCATGAGTAGGCAGTTGGTGGCGTGCTACCGTTTTCCGGCAGGTGGAGTTCGTCAAGACGACCTGACCCGTGGAGCGAGGCTAGGTCGTGGGTCTTTTGGGTTGAATTTTGCAAGGTATAAGTCAAGTGTATAGATTTTTGGGAATATAGGTTTATTTGGAACGATTATAGTTAGGATTGGTGTTAGGTTGTGTTTTTGAAATTTCTTGAGGAGATTATGTCTTAAAAACACAGGTCTTTATTTCATGGTTTTAATTCGGAGAAGTTTTCGTGTCGGTTTTTTTTTTGAACTACTGTTATTTTTATTTTTATACTGCTGGTGCAAAGTGTTGACCGAATTTCATAAGTGTCAACTGGTCAGTGTAAATTGGAAGGCGGGTGTCGACCGCGGGGTTCAACTGGTGCAGGCAGAGAGAAATAAGGTGTCGACCGGCAACTATGGGTGTCGACTGGTTAGTGTAAAATCAGTGCGAGTGTCGACCGCGGGGTTCGACATGCGTGGGCATAGAGGATCAAGGTATCAACCTGTGAAAGCAGGTGTCGACCACTCGTAGAAGTATCGACTGGTGTTCCCAGTGTCGACTGATAAAAAACCCGAGACGACTCAAGTGTAACACCCTGTATTTTTGTGGTATCGATTTTGGATTGTCGAGACAATAAACGGCGGGATTCGGGTCAGATTGGAGAGTGGAGAATTTTGAGGGTTAGGTGGGGATTTATTTCGAGGCTAATGGTGGGGAGAAAATTTTAGGAATCCGACCGAAAGTGGATTGAATAACGGTTAGATTAAAAGATTAAAATGTGATGGCAAAAAGGTAATTAGTTTATTTTATTTTCTTATATATATGAAAAAGGAGGAGAGGATTGGGCAGAAACCCTCGCCCCCTTTTTCTTCTCTGTTATTTTCTCCCCAACCCACCGCGCGTTTTCCTTCGGTTCCTATCCTTCCCGCAACGATTCCACCAGTGATTTGTTGTGGTTTTCTCTTCCATTTCAACAGTTAAGGTAAGTTTAAGTAGTTTATGGTTCAATGTTAGTTTAGTGTTGGAATTGAGGAGAAATGTGGTGGATAGAGAATTGGGGTTGACTGTTGTGGGTTATTGAGGATAAATGTGACAGAGTTATGAACGATGTACTGAGTTTTGCGGAATGGCCGTGGAAGGGGGATTTTGACCCTAGGGCCTACTCCATTTTTGGGTTTGCCTTAGCTGCGGTTAACGGTTTGAGATTCTTTTATGGTAGGTTAAACTAGGTTACGATTGGAGCGATTAGCCACTGGAATCGTGTGATTCCGATAACAGACGAAAACGTTATGTGCGTCGAAAGTTAGGTGGATTTCAGAGCCGAATAGGTTAGTGAGCGATTTTGGTGAGTTGGCGAAGTATTGAACTAGTGTGATGATTTTAGTGCAAAAGTGGAGTAGTGGGATGAGTTTTGACGGAAAGATGGTTTTGTTGTAGGTTGAGCAAGTTTTGGGTGAGACAAGCACTACAGAAAGCTAGGACGTCAAGTAAGTAGTGTATGCTTACGTTTTGCCCAGGTGGGCCTACACCAAGGAATGTTAGGTTGTGTCGGTTGATTGTGATGTGAATGTGTATTGTTTGACATGCATCATGTTTTTTTTAAACGGGAATGAAAATGAATTTGTGCATGGATTTATGTAAGAGTGTGAAGTGCGAAGTATGACGAGGACGATGGGTGTGTGGGAAGCTAGGCCACGTTGTTGGAGAAACCGGGACTGTGGCGACGTGCTACGGTGTAGTGTGGCGAGTGCGTCCAACCTCACCTTGGCATGGCTGCCGCGGTGTGCGTGTGGTGGTATGCAACTATGGCCTCGTTGCTGGAGGAACTGGGACGATGGCGACGTGCCAGAGGGTGGTATGGCGAGTGCGTCCAGCATCACCTTGGAATGGTTGCGGTGCGTAGAGTGATGTGTGGGTACGGATTGAGGGCCTCTTTGCTAGAGAAACTGAGACAATAGCGACGTGCCAAGGTGTGAGGTGGCGAGAGAGCCTGGCCTCACCATTGTGTGGCTGTACCCCACGGCCCTGGTTGTGACAACATGAGCAAGAACGTAGAAACTGCATATAATAGGATTACATTGTTGTTTTACGATTCATATTGCACTACTTACTAAGCGTTAGGCTTATGTTGTGTGTTCCATGGTGTAAGTGCATAGATCCTTGAAGGTGAGTTGCCGGAGCCTAGACAAGACGAGGAGGCAGTTGTCGGCATACTACTGTGTGCCGACAGGTTGAGCTTGTCGCGACGGCCCAACCCGTGGAGTAACGCAGGGAGGTAGATTTCTGGTAGTAGTGTTTTTACGAGGGCTATGTCGAGTGTATAGGTTTTGAGGTATAGATGGGTTTGGGAGTCCGTAATCAGAATTGATATATCGGCGTATTTTGAAATTGTTAGAAATGATTGAATGAATAATTCAGGTTTGCAATCGGTTGTTTTAAATCAGAGAAGCTTTCGTGTCCTTCTTCCGTATAACTGCTGTTATTTTTTTAGGTTGCTAGTGTGAAGTGTCGCCCGAAATCCATAGGTGTCGACCGGTCAGTGTAAATTGAGGGACGAGTGTCGTTCGCAGGGTTAGATCGGGACGGGCAGAGGGAAATGAGGTGTCGATCGGCGACCGTGGGTGTTGATCGGTTAGTGAATCAGTGACAGTGTCGACCGCAGGGGTCGACCTACGCGGGCAGAGAGGGTCAAAGTGTCGACCTGCGAAAGCCAGTGTTGACCACTCTCCTAGCTGAACCGAGAAGTGTCGACCGGTGATTTCTAGTGTCGACCGACGCGTCGACCCGAGGGGAACGCAGTGTCGACCGACGTTCACCAGTGTCGACCGATGGAAACTCGAGACGACCCAGGTCTCCACCGGCGTCTACAAGTGTCGACGGTCTCTATATTTCTATGTTTTAAAAAGGTGAAGTCTATTTAAACCATTTTAAACGAGTTTTTTCACTGCGGCTTTTCGTAAATAATTTTCGAAGACATCGTTTTGAGTCTAGGAACCAAAAATTTTAAATTTTGTACGAAATTATCGAAATGAGAAGCGAGCGTATGGTTGGCGACCCGAGTCCGGGGATGACTCGGGGACGTTAAAGATGTGGTATCGGAAAAGTGAGTGGACCAAAAATTGGTAGGTTTCTGGGCCATTACATCAAGTGTCGACCGACTTGTATAGGTGTCGACCGGGAATCTCTATTTTACGTTTAATAAAATGAAATTTTATCCAAACAAAATTTAATTGAGTTTTCTGGTACAATGCCGTTTAAAATCTTTTCAAAAATGTCGTTTTAAGTCAAGGAAAAGAAGTTTTCAAATTTTATGCAGATTTTACGATACGAGTGAAATACCGAGCAAGTAGCAAATCGGTCCAAGGTGAACTGGGGACGTACAGAGTTGGTATCAGGGTAGTGAACGAACTGGAAACAAGAAGGTTTTTGGGGTCCCACAGCAACCTATCACCCCCACGGTCCGTCGAAGTTTGGGCACTAGACTGCTCTGGTCCTCTCTACTCATAAACTACTCCATCTTTTGAGACTAGCGGTTGATCAACTCGATTGCCTAACATCGTCATCCATGTCGCCTACAGCTTTACGCGTCTCTCTAACCATTTTGCTAATCCTATACACCACAACATCTAGTTAGTTTAAACAAAACTACGAGAGTTCTAAGAAATACTTACAGTTGGTGGAGGACTTTCATGCAGCGACTGGTTGTGTTAGGAAATCCACCGAACAACGCCGACCCTGTGGCTCTAATACTCGTAGCGCTCTCTCTTCCCACCTATTGACCATCCCCACCCAAGCGGTGTTGGAATTGCTACAGGCCCTATTACCTGCACAATCTCACCCCTCCTCCGAGGGGCCAAACATCCTCGCTGGCCACACTTCCGGTTGGGTAAAAGCTCTAATACCATAACTGTAACGCCCTGAAAACCCGCGCTGTCTCCGACTCACTCTGCTCTGTAACCACCTCTGTAACACCCTCGAGTCCTCCCCGGACCCGAGTTGCCTATCGTACACTTACTCATCCCCTACATAAAATTTGTGTAAAAATTTAAAACTTTTGTTACTCGACTTAAAATGACATTTTTGAAAACGACTAAAATCGTCGCGGTGGAAGACTCGATGAAAAATACGTTTAAATAAAACTTCAATTTTCAAAACATTAAAAAGGGGTACCGGTTGACACCTGTAAACACCGGTCGACACCTTCATACTTTTTGCCTGCCCCGGTCGAACGTCGCGGTCGACACTTCTACCCTCATTAAGAAGAGCAGTCGACACCTGCCTTTACTGGTCGACACTTTAATACTCTCTGCCCGCACCGGTAAAACCTCGTGGTTGACACTTCTACGTTTATCACAAAGAGCGGTCGACACTTGCCTACACCAATTGAAACCTAGTTTGGCTCTGTTCTCGTAGGTCAACCCCCGCGGTCGACATTTGCCTAGTTTGGTCGACACTTTAACGCTCTCTGTCCGCACTGGTCGAACCTGGCGGTCGACACTCTCATCACTTTTTACACTAATCGGTCGACACCTAAAGGCTCCGGTTGACACCTTGTACCAGTAGCCTAAAGAAAACATCAGTTCAAAGGAAAACGAACTACGAAAACTCCTGCAATTAAAACCACTAAGTAAAAACCTAGATTTTTTAATCAAAATCTCCCAAGTAGTTTCAAAATACATCTATCGACGTTTAAAATATTCGTTTATACATCAAAATCTATACACTAATTTCCTATACACTTAACACGAACTCCACAAAATATAACCCTCAAAACCTACCATCCAGCCTCACTCCACGGGTCGGGTCACCTAACAAATTCCACCTGCCGGTACATGGTAGCACCCGGCCAACTGCCTAGTCGTCCTGCCTGTACTCTCGTAACTCACCAGCAGGAATTTCAGCACCTACATAACATAACACACAACGTAAGCCTAATGTTCAGTAAGTAGTGCGGTATGAAAGTAAAACCGACAATGCAATCCTATCTCATGCCGTCTCTACTCTCATGCTCATGTTGTCACAATTCTGTGATGCGTACTGCTGTCGTGCCAGGGTGAGGGCGAACTTCATGCCAAGCTACACCCTGACACGTTGCCACCGTCCCAGACTCCATAGCAACAAGGCCCACAAGCCACACCTACACGTTTCGCGACAGTCCAACTAGCCAATCCCGTTGGATCCGCGACTAGTGATGCACTGGCCCACTCCCCGAGCACGATCCGCAGCATCACCGTCCATCATTTCACTACAGCTCAACAAGCCCACCATGTGGGATCAGTGACTTGTGATGCACCGGCCCACTCCCCGAGTAGTATCCACAGTGCCACAGTCCATCATCCTCACCGTCAACACATACATGTCACATGACGGCCCAACCAGCCCACTCCCTGAACGAAATTCGCGGTTGGTTATGCGCCGGCCCATTCCCCGAGTAGGATCCGCGGTACCACCGCCACGAATCTCACTACTACTTACTCAAAAACATGATCAAAATCATTTTCGTACCCTTTTTAAAACATGATGCATGTCAAACAAGCGCACGCACATCACAATCCTAATGTTCCTTGGTGTAGGCCTACCTGAGCAAAACACATGCAAGTACTACTTACCTGGCGTCCTATCTTTTTCATGGTGCTCGTTTCTATCACTTCCTCTGGCTTAACTTATCACATAACCAATTCAGATTAAAACTCATCTCACAACTCATTCTACGTACTAAAGACTACGACTACTAACTCAATCCACCAAAGCTAAACTAAAATGGCTCGCTAGCCCGATTTCCGGCCAACGATCAATCTAACTTCCAACGCGCATAACTTTTGCGTCGGTTATCAGAATCACTCAATTCCAATGGCTAAACGCTTTATTAATAACCTAGTTTAACATATCAAAAGAGAATTTAAAATGATCAACTGCAGCTAGGACGGAAATCTGAAAAAAAAAAGGTTTTAGGGCCTCAATCCTACATTCTCGATCTTTCTGCAAAACTCAACAAATTCCTCATCAATTCATCGCATTTCTGATCAATAACCCACAACAATCAATAATAAACTCAATAAACACTCAAATCCTAAAACCCTAAATCTCTATCCACCAAATTTCTCATCAAACTCTACCCTTAACCAAAACTAAGCCATAAACTACTTGAAATCTACCTTACCGTTGAAACTGAGGAGAATCCTTGGCCGAACGTTGCTGGAAGGTTAAGAACCGAAGGAAATCGCGCGGTGGGGAGGAGAGTAATCAAAGGGGGAGATGGTCTTATGAATCCCTATCCTCTTTGTTATTTTTTTATATATAATAATAATAATAATAACAATAATTAATTACTATACCGCCCTCACACTTTAATCTTTTAACCAAACAGCTATTTAATCTGTTTCCGATTGGATTTCAAAAATTATCTCTTGTCCATTAGTATCAAAATAATCTTTTATCTACTAGTACAAATTCACTGCTCTCGATTCCGACCAAAACTCTGTCGTTTATTAATACAAATTTTGGAAAATTATTTTAGCAGAAATTTTGGGTGTTACACCCAAATGACTCAAAATGACTCGAACTAACCCCAAAATTATTACATTCACCCACCATGGTCAAACACCCTAACAGCCGGCCACACCGTCATCGAGGGCACTCCACCAACTGGCTCCTAGTTCTGGGCTCGCTCTAACTACTTATCAGTTATCGCTTCGTCACCTATATCACAGAACTCATCTATTAGTATAATGCTGAGTAAGTAATGCACATAAAAACGTAAACACTAAACACAAACATATCCTAACATATACAGTTTCTACAGTTTCGTCTCTACTTTCATTTTGTTCTCTTTCTTATTTTTTCTTTATCTTCTTACTACTGGGTTCTTCTTTACGTGCTATATCAAGGTGACACACCTCGCGGGACAAGGCCAACCTCGATCTAATAAAGTGACACACCTCGCGGTCCAGCTCTCGGGACAAGGCCACAACGTAAAATGGGTGAAGAAGTGATATACTTTGCGGTCCACCTCACGGGACAAGACCATTGAACCACCCTTCATTATCTTCTTACGTATCTTATCATTTCGTTTATCACGTCAAATCTTACTATTTCATTTAATAAAAACATGGAAATTCATTTTCGTTTCATTCTCATACTTTAAAACCATGATGCATAATCACTGAAGCATAACATAAAATAAACTTGAATGCAACCTACCGATCTGTGATGTAGGCCCGAAGACAAAAGCACCTACGTACACTACTTACTTGGCGTGCCTTGTAACTTGTTCGTGTATAGCTCGCTAACTGAAATACCTATAAAACCACACATTTGTCAGCTTTACTTTCCTTCCAATTCATAAAACTCGAAAGGGAAATCACAATTTTAACACCTAATCTATCTAAACCCGAATTCCACACAATTTCTGACCAAATTCAGAAATGCATAACTTATCCAATACTCGTCCGATTTGAAATGTACAAATTTCGTAGGGCGTCTAATTTCTAATGGTATAATCAATTTATAGTCCAGCACCTACAGCTTGGCTGAAAGTAGCCGAATGGAAAACGTTCCGTAACCTGAGTATTCAGTTATCCAAACGCTCAATTTTCTCCATAAAAACCCGTAATCTTCTCCTACTTCTACTAGTTTAAACACCAATACATCAATAGAAATCAACTATAAACCTCCAAATCTCGTATCTCCTTCCTAGCGTTCACCGAAACTACCCAATACCCTTTTTAACTTCGCTTTTACCGGTCAAAACAAATAAAGGACTAACTATCTACTAAGAACCAACTAAAACTTATCGTAAATCTAAAGATTGATGGAGAATCGTTGGCTGGAAAGAGGAATCACGGAGGGACCTTCGCGCGGATGATGGGTGGGGAGAAAAAAAAACTGGGGGGAGGGGGGGTTGGGGATTTTCACGAACCTTCTCCCCCCTTCTGTTTTCATTCATCATCTTTTTTTCTATATAAATAATAATAATAATAATAACCTAATTACTAAATCGTCATCAACCTCTAACTGTTTAATCAAACTGTTATTCAGTTCATTTTCGATCGGAATCTTATAATTTTCTCTTGTCCAATACCCTCAAAATAATCTTCCACCTAACTGACTAAATTCTCCACCCTTCTTAAAAATTTTGTCCTCAAAATTTGCATAACGATTGATTGCTGATATTGACGCCGCCAAATCCATTGTCTCATATCCAGGCTCTCTTCGAACAACGTCAATCTACCTTAAACTCTTAGTTCTTTAACGTCTTTTTCTTTAACTTCATTCTTCAACCAGTGATCATCTTACATATCCTCAAGTTCGTTCTATCCGATTACTTCCTGGTTTCCATCTATATCGTAAAACTTTAGTGGTTCACCCACTAAGATCCTAATCTCATGGTTCTCCCATCAATGACTTCTAAAATCCTGTATCCAAATCTGGTCCCACGATCACGTTTGCAACATTCAATCTAACTAATTGCATACTTGACTATGTATTGAGCACTATCCAATTTCCATAACTCAATTTTGTACTTCGTACATTAACTTAACAAACTATAATCTAACTCTTCAAAGTTTTCTATCCTAGCTCCATATCTAGGCTCCCTTGGCTAGGATTTGCTCAAATCCTAAATTGTCTATCTCGATCATCCTTAAAGACTTCACACTTGAACCGTTCTAAGCTATTCATTCTAACCTTAAACCATTTATGAATATTCTTCTCACTTCCATACAATAATTCGTCCAACAATCTTATCATTTGCAAACTTGTTGTAGACCATGCTACACTGTTGCTCCAAATCTCTTCAAATTCTTAATTACTCAGGTCTAACCCAATAGTGATTCTATTCAACTTACCATAACCCCAACTTCTGAAATCACCTAACTGAATTTCTTCTCCATAACCCCTCAACGAAATTTCATCCAAATTTTTAATTTCCAAAATTATACTTAGCATCATTGATAAAATACTACTCTAAATCTCCTCGAGTAACACTTGTTTCGACTAAGTATCTTAATTAAGATTTCTATGTAACACCCAAAATTTTACGTTAAACTAATTTCGGACGTACGTAATTATAATCGGCCGAGTTTTTGTCAGAATTTAGAACGGAGAATTTCTACACAGAAGTAAAACATTATTTTGAGGGTAATAGAGAAGAGAAAAATTTAACAATCCAACCGGAATCGGACCATATAATAGATTTATTAAACGGTTAAGAGTTAATGTGACGCCCCGGAAACCTACTTATTTTTGGTTCGCTACTTCTCTGATTCCAACTCTTGTAATGCCCCAGGAACCCTACTCGGTTCCCGGTACGTTCACTGCTATGATACAAACTCTTCCCATCCCTCAGTCTACCTTGGACAAGTTTGACACTTACTCCTTATTTCATTCACATCGTAAAATTTGCGTAAAATTTTAAAACTTTTATTCCTCAACCTAAAATGACATTTTTGAAAATATTTTAATCGGCATTGCAGCGGAAAACTCATTTAAATTCGGTTTAAGTAGACTTTACAATTTTAAAACACAAAAATACAGAGACTGGTCGACACTTGTAAACGCCGGTCGACACTTGAGTAGTCTCGGGTTTTTCATCAGTCGACACCGAGAACTTTGGTCGACACTACATTCCTCTCGAGTCTTTTCATCAGTCGACACTAGAAATCTCCGGTCGACACTTCTATGCTCAACTAGGAGAGCGGTCGACACTTGCTTTTGCAGTTCGAAACTTTGACTCTCTCTGCCCGCGCAGGTCGACCGCCGCGGTCGACACTCTCATGGTATTTGCACTAACCGGTCGACACCTCGTTCCTCTCTGCCCGCGTCAATCGAACCCCGCGGCCAACTCTCACCCTCCCATTTGCACTGACCGGTCGACACCTATGGATTTCGGTCAACACCTTACACCAATATCAGTAAAAATCAACACCAATTCATTTAAAAACGCACGAAAAACATTCATCGATCAAATTCACGAAGTAAAACCTATAATTTGAAAACATAACTTCTCCAAGTAAATTTCAAAACAACATGATTCTTCTTCAGTTGACGACTATACCCGCACCACGCTACCAATAACCTCAAAATCAATACATCGTTATTCAACTCAAAACACTTACAAAAATCCCACCATCTAACTCGCCATGGTCGTGTCGCCCCAACAACTGCCTGTATCGGCATGCATCGTACACCTCCAACCCCATCCTAGGCACGTTCATCACCTAACAACTCACCAAATAGCTCGTCGTCACCTACACCACGGAACACAAAACGTAAGCCTAATGTTTAGCAAGTATGGAATATGAATTAAAACCAATGCACAACTCAACCCCTAACACATGCAGTTTCTACACTTTGTTTCGTTTTCATTTCGTTGCTTTCATCTTTCACTTTCACGTGAGAGTCAAGTAGGCGCATATCCTGCTCCACTCAGGACAGCCACACCATGACCATTGGAGCGAGATTGAAGCCACACATTGTGATCTCACACGGAACGGCTAACCAAGTCTCCTCCCAACATCGATCGTAGAACCCTCTAGTGCTCTCTCACTAGCACGTTAACGACGAGGCGTTCGCAAACCATGTCATCTTACGTACATTCATCCATGGAACCCCCTAGTGTATTCTAACTAGCACGTTAACGACGTGGCGTTCACCCATGCGTGGCAAATCTTTTCTTATCTGATTACATTTCATATGCACAGTTCAAAACATGCTCAAAACTCGTCTTTCGTAGTTTAAAATCATGATGCATGACAACACAATATGCACGACCCATTGACCAAACAACCAAACAACAATCAAGGCAAACAAATAATCAAGCAAACAAATGATCCTACCATTCCATGGTATAGGTCTGAAGGCAATTCACAAACGATCCATCACTTAAATAGCGTTCTCGAAATCTTCTGTGCTTCGTAACTTCGTGCTCTAACTGGAATACCTATAAAATTATACATCCATCAATTCACACTCAATCAATTCATAACTCCCTATCTTGAAAGTCCTAACTAATACTAAAACCAAAACTCTCCACTAAACCAGAAATCCCGCACAATTTTCGTCCAACTCTGCAAATTCACACCTTCTCCAATACTCGTCCGAATTGGACGATACAAAGTACTACGGGTTCCTAAGAACGTCTAGTCCCATTCGGATGCCCAAGACTTGACCGAATGTGGCCGAACAGACAGCATTCCAAAATTCTCATACTCGGCCAATCGACCACCCAATCTTTCACACCAATTCTCATAATTCACTCCTATTTCTATCCTAAGCACCAATATGCAAATGAAATTCAACTCTACATTCAACTTCTCGCATTACCCTCCTAGGTTTTCACCGAATCACCCTATACTCTTGCCAAACCCATTTTTGTCACTAATAACACTAACACATCAACTAGCTACCCAAAACTAACTAGAACTTATTGTGATTCGGAAGAACGGAGGAGGAATCGATTGCCGATCGCTCAGGGAAGAAGAGAAATGAGGGAGGGGGTTGGTTGAGAAGAAGAACACCGATGGTTTTCTTCTTCTCAGTTTACTTTTTTTTCTATTTACCAAACTGCCCTTCACTGTTAACCATTTCACAAATTTGTGATTCCGTCTTGTTCGGTTGGATTCTTAAATTTTTTTCTCCACCATTAGCTTAAAAAATAATCTTTTACTCAAGGGCAGAAATTTTTCGTTATTAATTCAGACCAAAAGCCCACCGATTATAATTACAAAAATCTGAAATAAATTTCAATGGAAAATTTCTGGGTGTTACATTCCACCCTCCTTACAAAAATTTTGTCCCCAAAGTTTGCTACCTAAACAACTCAGGATAACGTTCCATCATATCCTGTTGTCTTTCTCAAGTTGCCTCTTGCACATTATGATAACGCCAGAATACCTTCACTGACAGAATATCTTTATTGCGTAATGTCTTCAATGCATAATCTAAAATTTTCACTACTTTTTCCTCGTATGCTAAGGTTGGGTGTACCTCAATCTCCTGCTGGACTACAACGTGCGTTGGATCTCTGAGACACTTTATTAGCATCGACATGTGGAAGACATTATGAACTCCTTCCATGAAAGTTGGCAGTCCTAGTTGGTACGCAGCCCTTCCAATTCTCTTTGTGATCGAAAATGATCCAATGTATCTTGGGCTCAACTTACCCTTCCTCTCGAACTCATTACGCCTTTGAATGGTGAAACTTTTAGGAAAACTTCATCTTCTACTTCCAATTCGAATTCCCGTCTCCTTCAATCGGTATAGCTCTTTTGTCTACTTTGGGCTGTCAATATCCGCTGCCGAATAGCCTTGATCTTCTCCGTTGTTTACTGTACAATTTTTGGACCAATCAAACCAACTTCACCAACCTCATCCCAATAGAGGGGCAATCTGCACTCTCTTCCGTACAAGACTTCGTAAGAGGCCATACATATCGTAGATAGCTATTGTTGTATGAGAATTCCACCAAGTACAAATACTTGCTCCACGAACCCGGGAACTCTAGTACGCAGGCTCGAAGCATATCCTTCAAAATCTGAATAGTCCGTTTAGATTGTCCGTCGGTCTGAGGATGAAGGACTGTACTGAAATTTAGTCGTGTCCCCATGGCTTTGTGCAGACTATTCCAAAACTTTGATGTGAATCTTGGGTCCCTGTCCGACACAATCGAAATCGGCACTCCATGTAATCTTACTATCTCCTGAATGTACAGGTTAGCGAATTGGTGCATATTGAACGTCATCTTCACCGGTAGTAAATGGGCGGATTTGGTCAAACGATCCACAACCACCTACACCGCATCAAATCCCTTCGCCGTCCGGGGTAATCCAACGACAAAGTCCATGGATATTTGATCCCACTTCCATTCGGGAATCGGCAATGATTGCAGCCTTCTAGCCAGTCTTTGATGCTCAACCTTGATTTGCTGGCAAATCAAGCATGTCTCTACGTACCTTGCCATAGCTTTCTTCATGCCAGGCCACCAATAATGTTGCCTAAGGTCTCTACACATCTTGGTACTTCTGGGATGAACAGAAAACTTCGATGAGTGCACTTCAGACAAAACTTCTTCACGAAGTTGACCATTGTTCGGAACATACCATCTATTTCGGAACTTTAGGATCCCATCATTTGAACAGCTGAACTCGATTCTGTCATCAGATATTATGCTTGACCTAAACTCATTGCACCTTGGATCATCTCGTTGGGCTTCTCTAATTTTCTCAAGAATTGATGGCTTCAGAGATAAGGCTGATAATTCTACTGCCGCATCTGAGACTAGCTCCAAATCAAATCCCTGAAATTCTACCCTCAACATTTTAGGCATCTCGGCATGTAGTGCTGAAGCTGAGGCTGAAATTCGGCTTAATGCATCGGCCACTGGATTGGCCTTGCCGGGGTGGTATTTGATCTCTAGGTCGTAGTCCTTCAGGAGCTCCAACCACTGCCTCTGCCTCATATTCAGCTCTTTCTGAGTGAAGATATACTTCAAACTCTTGTGATCTGAGTATACCTCACATTGCTGTCCATAGAGATAGTGCCTCCAGATCTTTAGCGTGAACACAACCGCCGCTAACTCCAAATCATGAGTCGGCTAATTTCGCTAATAAGGCTTTAATTGCCTTGAAGTATAAGCGATCACCTTTCTGTTTTGCATTAAGACACGACCCAATCTGATTCTGGAAGCATCACAATAAATATTGAACTTCTCATCCAACAACGGAAGTGTCAATACTGGAGCTCTAGTCAATTTCTGCTTCAGTATCTGCAAACTGTGCTCACAGTCTCCCGACCACACATACTTGACTTCCTTTCTTGTCAGACGAGTTATGGGTGCTGCAATCCTTGAAAACCCCTCAATAAACTTCGTGTAGTAGCCAGCTAATCCAGAAAGCTTCGAATCTCGCTGACACTCTTTGGCTGAGGCCATTCATTGATCGACTGTATCTTAGCTGAATCCATCGATATTCCTCCACCGAAAATCACATGTCCAAGGAAATGGACCTTATCCAGCCAGAATTTGCACTTAGAGAGCTTCGCATACAGCCGATGCTGCTTCAAAGTCTCTAGAACCATCTTCAAATGCTCCTTATGCTTTTTTTCGTAACGGGAGTAAACCAAGATATCGTTGATAAATACGATGACAAACTTATCTAGATATTTTTGGAATATCCGATTCATCAAGTTCATAAAAATAGCTGAGGCATTCGTCTGCCCGAACGACATTACCAAAAATTCATAGTGTCCGTATCTAGTATGAAAAGTTGTCTTCAAGATATCCTGCAATCTAACCTTTAACTGATAATACCCCGATCTCAAGTCTATTTTCGAGAAAATCTGAGCTCCTTGAAGTTGATCAAATAAGTCATCTATATCGGCAATGTAGACTTATTCTTTATGGTTAGCTTATTTAGCTCCCTATAATCAATATACATTCGGAGCAATCCATCTTTCTTCTTTACAAACAAGACCAGTGCGCCCCATAGTGAACAGCTCGGGCGTATGAATCCTTTCTCTAGTAGTTTTCCCAACTGCTTTTTCAACTCCTTCAATTCAGGAGTAGCTAACCTACAAGGGTTCTTTGATATTGGCTCCGCACCAAGATACGTGTCAATCACAAATTCGACTTCCCAGTCTAGGGGTAAACTGGGTAAATCGTCCAAGAACACGTCAAGAAACTAACGAACTATCACAATACCCTATGGTTTTGCCTCCACGCGGAATTGAGTATCTAGATATGATGCGAGAAAACAAAAATGCTCACCCATTAATAATTTTTTAGCCTCGATGAGTGCCATTACAGATAGTTTCTCCACATTTTTTATAGCTTGCAATGAATGTTTCGCACCGCCCGGGGGTTGGAAATTAACAATTTCAGCCCTACAATCGATCGTTGCGTAGTGCCGAAAAACCCAATCCATGCCCAATATAACATCATAGCTAGTTATCCCCATCACAATAGATTCAGCAGGCATAGTCCTAGTCCCCACCGATATGACGCTGTCACGCACTACTTGATCGGAGTGCATGCGTTCACCAGATGGCAGTCTCACTTCATATGTACACCCGGCAGGTTTAGCCCACAAATTTACTTTCACCACAAAAGCCGTAGTAACAAAAGAGTGTGACGCTCCTGAATCTATCAATGTAAATGCAGGCACCGTATCGACTAGTACTGTGCCTGTAATAACGGCTAGTCGATCCTCACTCTCGAGCACTATCATAGCAAAGATCCTGGGCGTCATTTTGATTGAACCCTTCTTTGCTGCGGGCCAATCCCTAGATATGTGGCCAGTATCTTTACAGGTGAAACACTGATTGACCCTCGGCTTTGTGCGGTTCCAGAAAATATGACCAGCTTCATTGCAATTGTAGCACTTGCCTGCAAACTGTCCGCACTCTCCAAGATGGCTCTTCAAGCACTTCGAACACTGTGGGTACCTACTTTTCATTTGTGGCTTCTTTCCTCTCCTTGAATCATGTACCACGCCGTCTGACCTCTTGTTTCCAGAAGAAGATCCTCCCCTGTTAGTCTACGGCGTGATCTCCTTAAACAACCTTTTGGGGGTCTCTTCTTGCCTCACACACTTCGCTTCCGCTCCTTCCACTGCAAGTGCTTTAGCCACGACTCGTGACTACGATACTCCCTCAGTTCCAGAAATTGTTACACCTCTATATATCTCCAGATTCAGTCCTTGCACAAACTGCAGCACCTTTTCTTCTTTGTTACTCACCAATTGACTTGCAAATCTAGACAACGACTCAAACTGTCTGACATATTCGGCTACGGGACCAGTCTGCTTTAATTGTGAGAACTCTAATCTCTTTGCAGTTTGGATCGTCCGATTGTAGTACTTGTCATGAAGCATCTCCTTAAATCTTTTCCAGGTTAAGTCCCTGGCAGCTATGGTGGTCTCTACTGTCTCCCACCAACTTTGTGCGTCGTTTGAGAGGTGAAATGTCGCACACGTAACCATATTTCCTTCCTCCACGTTGGCATACTTGAACATATTCTCAATAGTGCGGATCCATCTTTCCGCAGCGTCGGATCTGTCATTTGGCCTTCAAACGTCAGAGGCCTCAATCTCCTGAACCTCTCTCCACTAGAGCCAGGTCCATGACTCCCCTGTCCTTGGTTCAACAGCATTCCCAACTGTTGGGACTGCCTGTCGACCTACTTGGTTAGTCATCTGATTGTAGCCAAGTTGTCATCATTCTCTGACCCTGCTACCTCCCTTGAAACCATAGGTCGTCCCAATCGTCTATGCATTTCAGCTAATTCCAGTACAAGGTTAGCATAACCTAGCCTTAGTCACATTCTAACTAAAATAAACAACTACTTAGAGTTGGTGTCGCACGTTGCATAGTGGCCAGTAATGTTGGGTAATTATTTAAACGACATGACCATAATGGCTCTGATACCAACTCTTATGACGCCCCGGAAACCTACCGGTTTCCGGTTCACTACTGCTCTGATATCAACTCTTGTGACGCCCCGGGAACCCTACTCGGTTCCCGGTACGTTCACTTCTTTAATAACAACTCTTCCTATCCCTCGGTCCACCTTGGACCGGTTTGACACTTACTCCTTATTTCATTCACATCGTAAAATTTGCGTAAAATTTTAAAAATTTTATTCCTCGACATTAAACGATATTTTTTAAAATATTTTAATCGGCATTGCAGCAAAAAACTAGTTTAAATTCGGTTTAAGTAGACTTTACCATTTTAAAACATAGAAATATAGAGACCGGTCGACACTTGTAAATGCCGGTCGACACTTGAGTGGTCTAGCATTTTTCATCGGCGACATCGGGAACACCGGTCGACACTATATTCCTCTCGGGTCTTTTCATCGGTCGACACTAGAAATCTACGGTCGACACTTCTATGCTCAGCTAACAGAGCGGTCGACACTTGCTTTGGCATTTCGAAACTTTGACTCTCTCCGCCCGCGCAGGTCGACCCTCGCGGTCGACACTCTCGTTGTATTTGTACTAACCAGTCGACACCCACGGTCGCCGGTCGAAACCTCGTTCCTCTCTGCCTGCGTTGGTCGAACCCCGCGATCGACAATCACCCTTCCATTTGCACTGACTGGTCGACACCTTACACCAATATCAGTAAAAATCAACACCAGTTCATTGAAAAACGCACGATAAACATTCCTCGATCAAACTCACGAAGTAAAACCTATAATTTGAAAACATAAATTCTCCAAGTAAATTTCAAAACAACATGATTCTTCTTCAATTGACGACTATACCCGCACCACGCTACCTATAACCTCAAAATCTATACATCGTTATTCAACTCAAAACACTTACAAAAATCCCACCATATAACTTGCCATGGTCGTGTTGCCCCAATAACTGCCTGCACCGGCATGCATCATACACCTCCAACCCCATCTTAGGCACGTTTATCACCTAGCAACTCACCAGATAACGCGTCATCACCTACACCACGGCACACAAAACGAAATCCTAATGCTTAGCAAGTATGGAATATGAATTAAAACCAATGCACAACTCAACCCCTAACACATGCGGTTTCTACACTCTGTCTCGTTTTCGTTTCATTGCTTTCATCTTTCACTTTCACGTGTGAGTGAAGTATGCGCACATCCTGCTCCACTCAGGATAGCCACACCATGACCCACGGAGCGAGATTGAAGGCACACATCGTGATCTCACAAAGAACGGCCAACCTAAATCTCCTCCCAACATCGATCGTAAAATCCTCTAGTGTTCTCTCACTAGCACGTTAACGATGAGGCATTCGCAAACCATGTCATCTTATGTACATTCATCCATGGGAACTCCCTAGTGATTTCTCACTAGCACATTAACGACAAGGCATTCAACCATATGTGGCAAATCTTTTATTATCTGATTACATTTCATATGCACAGTTCAAAACATGCTCAAAACTCGTCTTTCGTAGTTCAAAATCATGATGCAACAACACAATATGCACGACCCATTGACTAAACAACCAAACAACCATGAAGGGAAACAAACAATCAAGCAAATAAACAATCCTACTATTCCATGTTGTAGGCCCGAAGGCAATTCACAAACGATCCATCACTTACCTGGCGTTCTCGAAATCTTCCGTGCTTCGTAACTTCGTGCTCTAACTGGAATACCTATAAAATTATACATCCATCAATTCACACTCAATCAATTCATAACTCCCTATCTTGAAAGTCCTAACTAATACCAAAACCAAAACTCTCCACTAAACTGAAATCCTGCACAATTTCTGTCCAACTTTGGAAATTCACAACTTCTCCAATACTCGTTCGAATTGGACGATACAAAGTACTACATTTTCCTAAGGATGTCTAGTTTCCTATGGTCTCATCCATTTCCCATTTGGATGTCGACGACTTGATCGAATGTGGCTGAAAAGACACCATGCCAAAATTCTCATACTCAGCCAATCGACCACCCAATCTTTCACACCAATTCTCATAATTCACTCCTATTTCTATCATAAGCACCAATATGCAGATGAAATTCAACTCTACACTCAACTTCTCGCATTACCCTCCTAGGTTTTCACCGAATCACCCTATACTCTTACCAAACCCGTTTTTGTCACTAATAACACAACACATAACCTAGCTACCACAAACTAACTAAAATTTACCGTGATTCGAAAGAACAGAGTAGGAATCGATCATCGATCGCTAGCGGAAGAAGAGAAATGAGGGAGGGGGTTTGCTGGGAAGAAGAACACCAATAGTGTTCTTCTTTTCAGTTTACTTATTATTTTATATATGTATATATTTTTTTTTTCTAATTACCAAACTGCCCTCCACCTTTAACCATTTTACAAATCTGTGATTCCGTCAGGTTCCGTTTGGATTTTTAAATTTTTCTCTCCACCATTAACTTCAAAATAAATTTTTACTCAAGGGCAGAAATTTTTCGTTATTAATTCGGACCAAATCCCCACCGATTATAATTACAAAAACCCGAAATAAATTTCAATGGAAAATTTCTGGGTGCTACAATTAAGGGTGAAATAGTAATTAGGATTATTATTATTATTATAAAAAAAAATGAAATGAAATCAAAACATCTTACGGTGTTTCTCCCCACCGCAGCCCTCCTCCCCTAATCTTCTTCCTTGCCCCCCTCCCCGGTAGAAAGCTCAGCGATCCTCCTTCTAGCCACGGTTCTTCTCCTATCTTCCATCAATCTTCAAATATACGATAAGTTTTAGTTAGTTCTCAGTAGATAGTTAGTCTCCTAGTGATTTTGAGCTGTAAAAAGTGAAGTATAGTGAGTAGTGGGTAGTTTTAGTAAGCCCTAAGAGGGAGATACGAAATTTGGAGGTTTAAGTCGATTTGTATTCGTGTATTGGTGTTTAAGCTAGAAGTAAAATATATTTTGAGATTTATAGGGAAGATTGAGAGATTGGATAGCCGAGAGCTCGAATTTTGGAACAGTTTCCGCTTAGCCACATTCGGCCAAGCTATAAGTTTTGAATTAAGAAATGGAAGAGACCGTTAGGAAATAGACGTTCTATGGAGCCTGTAGCACTTTGGATCGTCCAATTCGGATAAGTATTGGAGAAGTTATGAATTTTCGAAGATTAGTCAAAAATTGAGTTAGAATTCCGATTTAGGCCGAGTGGAGGTTTGGTTGTTGTTTCCTTTAGAGTTTTACGAATTTAATGGAAAGTAGAGTTAATAGATGTGTGGTTTTATAGGTTTTCTCAGTTAGCGTACGAAGTTACTAAGTGCGAGAAATATCTAGGACGCAAGGTAAGTAATGTAGTAGGAGTTTTGTCTTTGGGCCTACATCACAGTTCAGTAAGATGCATTGCACGTTTACTTTATCTTATGCTTTCATGGTTGTGTATCATTGTTTTAAATTCAGAGAATGAAACGAAAATAAATTTTCATATTTTTACAAAGTAAAACAGTAGGATGTGATGAGACAAACGAAGTGAGAAAATACGTAAGAAGATAAGAAAGGTGGGGTTGAGTGGTCTTGTCCCCAGAGGTGGGCCGCGAGGTGAATCACTCTTCCTATGCTTTACGTTGTGGCCTTGTCTCCAGAGGAAAATCGCGAGGTGTGTCACTTTACTAGATTGAGGTTGGCCTTATCCCTAGAGGTGGACTGCGAAGTGTGTCACCTTGATCTAGCACGTAAATAAGAACCCAGTAGTAAGAAGATAAAGAAGATGTAAAAAAGAGACGAAAATGAAAGTAGAAACGAAACTGTAGAAACTACATATGTTATGATGTATTTGTTTTCAGTGTTTAAGTTTTATGCATTACTTACTTAGCATTAGGCTAATAGTTGAGTTTTGTGATGTAGGTGATGACGACATAGTCGGTGAGTACGCAAAGCATGCCCAGGGTTAGAAGGTGGTCGGAAGAGTACGCACATGGACGATCTGACCGGCTATCAGGGCGTTTTGACTATGGTAGGCATAGGTATGGATTTTGGGAGTATAATTGAGAGGGTTTTAAGTTGTTTTGAGTTGAATGAGTGTATAGACGGATTTCAAACTTGAGTAGTCATTTTCTTTATGTAAACAATGATTTGAGTTGATGGAAAAGTGTGTTGTACTATTATTAGAATTGAGTCGAAGTCCGATCGATTTTGTGAAATTTTTAAGGTTTTTAAACAGAGTTCTTGGGAGGAAGTGTCAACCGATAGGCTTAGTGGTCGACCAGACCCTGCAAGTGTCGACCGCGAGGGTCGACCTTTGTGGGCAGAGCTGAAGTAAATGTCGACCTATGGTTGTAGGTGTCGACCAGTAGTGTAAATATGGCAGTGGTGTCGACCGCGAGGGTCGTCCTACGCAGACAGAGAGGGTCAAGGTGTCGATCTGTGAAAGCAGGTGTCGACCAGTCTCTGAGATGAGCGTAGAAGTGTTGACCGGTGTTCTCAGTGTCAACCGACGAAAAGACCCAAGAGAAATGTAGTGTCGACTGGCGTTTGCCAGTGTCAACCTATGGAAAACCCGAGACAACCCAAGTGTCGATCGGTTTCTCTATTTTTATGTTTTAAAAAGTGACGTTTATTCAAACTGATTTTAATCGAGTTTTCCGCTGCGATGCTGTTTAAAATATTTTAAAAAATGTCGTTGTAAGTCGAAGAACAAAAATATTAAATCTTATTCTAATTTTCGGCAGTATAGTGAATGAGTAGTAGAAGTGTGCGAACCGAGAATCATGTAGGGTTTCCGGGCCGTTACAATTGGGTGTATCAGACCAGTGAATAAACCGGAAACGAGTAGGTTTTCAGGGCATTACATTCTAAGTCCTTGATTTTCACTGGTAAACTAAACTACTACAAAATCCTTGTCAGTAATCTATCATCTCATCGACGTAGCTTTTCAAAATTTTCTTAATTAGAGTCTCAAGCAAATATCATTTAATCCGTACATCTTCGTCGAAGAATATTAGAATTTATGCACTTGAACTCACAACTCATTCCTAGATTTCTCGATCGTGTTTTAACTAATTTAAATCTCTCGATATAGTCATATATATATTTACTCCCTTAACATGCATACTAGCATGCAGAATTTCCAAATCCAATCCCTTAACTTCCTTGTGATTAGCTATGCTCCTCCACTTACGATCATTCTATCTCATATCTAGATATCTCAAATATGTCTATATGTTTTAAGTCACGTCCATACTCCTTAATCAAACAATACTAAACACTTAGCACTTTTACTATTTAAGTCGGTCACCAAGTATAACTGCATATATAATTTCCTAAATCTATCATTGATCCTTCAAATCATCGAACTACTATCTAATACAGCTTTCTACGTCTCCGAGTCTTACGTAACCAAATGACCGCTAAAATATGCTCTTCAAACTTCTAAATAACGTCATACATCATACTCCAGTATCCTCTATTTCCTCAACTTCTCATTCTTCGACGTTATCCTCACATATGGTTTCTCAGTTTAACTCAAACTTCAAACTACCCAACTGATACTCTAAGTAACCTTTCTAACAGCATACGTCCTGTGGGCAATTGTTATTAGGTACATGAACTCCGTTATACGTATTAAAATGGGCTATGCATCCGAAATGACTAGGGTAAATATCTCGTACCTGAAAGCTAGCAGCTCATCCCATTAATCCTCGCACTTGTGTTTTCTTTTTACTCACAACAGCCCTAGTGGTCTCAATACTTCTCTAAAAATCCGATTTCGTATTCTCCCTAGGCTGTTTAGTTATTCCGTTAACCATTCAAATATGAGCTTCATGTCGAGGTTCCTTGATGCCCAAATATCTTTGACATCCCCGTAATTCCTCATTCAAAGTCGGTTACTTCCTTTCGTCAAACCACACTTGTGTGAAATTAAACATTTAAGTCGAATTCCACACTTAGTTTCGTCAACTAAATCTACGACATAAGTTCTCAAAATTTAGTAAACTAAGTCTCTCAATTACTACTCATTCTTACTGTTCCACAATAAAGGTTACCCTATGTGCCACCTTAAATATGAGCTTTGCGTTTACGTCTCACAACCTTAATTTTTAACTTTGACCTCAAATTTCTACCTTAAGTTTTCCCCCATTAACTTCTATTATCGTAATTTTTATTTCAATACACAATGGGTTTAATGTCCAATATTCTATAACCCGAGATTCGGTCAAAACGTTCACTCAGTAATGAATATTCTATCCTAGACATCGAATCCAAGAACATATACTCTAATCTCCCCAACTTCTACTCTATAGAATTTAAACATTTAGTAAATGATGGATCTAATCATCCCTATTCTTATGGGAACCCACGCACTAGTCACTTCGTCCTATGGTGGTGCTCATCTTTAACGTTAATCTGGCACATAGTGCTATTTCCAATTTCCTCTCCACTTCAATTAACTGAGGTACTTGAACCCGAATTCCCATGACTCTCTCTCTCCTCATAGACCTCTCTCCACTTTGGCCATTAATCGAGCTGGAGCCTGAATTATGATGCCCTTCTTTGCTCATAGTATTCCTAACTGTCGAGACTGCCTGTTCCTTAACTCTATTAGTTGTCTACTCATCATCAGATCATTCTCATTTCTCGAATCAATTGTCTCTCTCGATATCCTCGAACGTCCTACTCATCTAGACATTTTGGCTAATTCCCTGGACAAAGGTTAATCACTTTCATAGGCATCTACTACTAAAGCTAAACTTAAACACTTACAGTTGTTGAAGCACGTCGTGCGGGGATCGGCGTGGTTAGGTAATCATTTGAACGGTTTGGCCATTTGGCTCTGATACCATCTTTCTAGCGACCTGAATACCCACATGTTTCTTGTTTGCTCTGCTCTTATACCATAACTGTAGCGCCCACGAGTCGTCCCCGGACCCAAGTCGCTAACTCTACTCATACAGATACACTCCGGTAAAATTCTTGTAAAAATTTAATACTTTGTTCATTGACTTAAAACGGCCTTTTTGAAAACGTTTAAAATCGTTGCAGTGGAAGTTTTTGATCAAAATCAGTTTAAATAATATTTCAAACTTTTAAAACATTAAAAAACATTTTCGGTCGACACCTGCAGACTACGGTCGACATTTGATCCATGCTGCATCTAAGGGGTCGACACCTATACCCACCGGTCGGCACTTCATTTGCCTCTATTTGTACAAGTCGACACTTGCTTGCAGCGTTCGACACATTGATCCTCTCCGCCCAACCCGGTCGAAGCTCACAACCGACACCTTTACATTCATCACACAGAGCGGTCAACACTTATCTTCACAGGTGGAGACCTTAATCCTCTTTGTTTCCATAAGATAAACCTTGCGGTCGACACTCTCACCATCTTTACACTAACCAGTCGACACCTACAAACGTAGGTGGATACTTGATTCGGCTCTGCCTTCACAGGTCTACTGTTGCAGTCGACACATGCCAACTTTGTTCGACCACTAAAACTATCGATCGACACTTCCTTCCTAGAAATTTGATTAGAAACCTTAAACTTTCCTAAAAACAATCGAACTTCCGACTCAACGCTAAAAATAATACAATGTGCACTTTTCCATCAATTCAAAATCATTATTTATATAAAAAAATAACTACTAAAGTTTGAAATCCGTCTACGCACCCAAATGACTCAAAACGACTCGAACTAACCCCAAAGTTCTTACATATGCCCACCATGGTCAAAACGCCCTAACAGCTAGCCAGACCGTCCATGAGCGCACTCCACCAACTACCTCCTAGTCCTAGGTTTGCTCTGACTACTCATCAGCTATCGCTTTGTGTGACACCCCGAAAACCCACACGTTCCCGGTGCGCTACAGTGCATCTACACACACACACTAACACTTAACATAATTCACTCAATTTAATACCCTTTTGTTTCCAATTTACTCTCCTCTTTTTTTTTTACTCGATTTGAAAACAACTCGCGTCTCCCCTTCGACACCTCACGCACACTCTCACGGTGCCACACATACCACTCAACGTTACTGTGTTTCGCGCACGCTCACAGCGCCGCGTGCCCCACGCACCCTGCCGCTGTACAGCACGTCCGCGCGCACACCCTCACCCGATGTCGCACGACCCGTGGGTACCCAACAGGGCCGCATGCCCCGCGCACCTGCGATCACGCCGCACATCCACACTCATCTAAACTCCTCTAGCATTCATCATACACACACCTTGACCTATTTCGTATCCTCTCGAATCTCAACCCCTCTCCCGAAATTTTGGCAGAGTACCGCCTAAAAA
>CM039522.1:10948661-10982551 GCA_022433055.1 Begonia peltatifolia
CGGGCGCTCTCGGTTGCTCGCAGAAAACCAGTCGAATGGCTTCTTCCTGAAGCCGTTCGGGTGGTTTGTTTTATTTTTTTTTTAAATAATAAAAATACAAATTACCAAATTGCCCTCACGTGCTTCAATCGTCCGAATTTCGTTAATTTCTCGACCTCCCGACTTTGAATTTCAAAAAACTTCGCAAAAGTAGGCTCCGAGTCTCATAATTCAAATATTTCCCATTGAAATATTTCTCAAAACTCCGACCGGGATTAAACTAAAAATTCCAGAAATTAAAAATAAAATTCGAAATTCCCGGGTTATTACACTTTGTCACCTACATCATAGAACTCATCTATTAGCCTAATGCTAAGTAAGTAATGCACATAAAAACGTAAACACTAAACACAAACATATCATAACATATGTAGTTTCTACAGTTTCGTCTTTACTTTCATTTTCGTCTCTTTTTTAAATCTTCTTTATCTTCTTACTATTGGGTTATTCTTTACATGCTAGATCAATGTGACACACCTCGCGGTCAACCTCATAGGACAAGGCCAACCTCTATTTGGTAAAGTGACACAACTCGCGGTCCACCTCTCGAGACAAGGCCACCACGTAAAGCAGGGGAAGAAGTGATACAGCTCGCGGTCCACCTCACGGGACAAGACCACTGAACCCCCTTCATTATCTTCTTACGTATCTTCTCATTTTGTTCATCATGTCACATCCTACTATTTCATTTCGTAAAAATTAGAAATTCATTTTCGTTTCTTTCTCGTGCTTTAAAACCATAATGCATAATCACTGAAGCATAACATTAAATAAACGTGCATGCAACCTACCGATCTGTGATATAGGCCCGAAAGCAAAAGCACCTACGTACACTACTTACTTGGCGTCCTTAGCAACTCATTCGTATATAGCTAGCTAACTTGAGAACCTATAAAACCACACATTTATCAGCTATACTTTCCTTCCAATTCATAAAACTGTAAAAGGAAATCACAATTTAACACCTAATCTATCTAAACCAGAATTCCACACAATTTTCGGCCAAATTTTAAAATGCATAGCTTATCCAATACTCGTCTGATTTGTACGATTCGAAATGCTACGTATTTCATAGGACGTCTAATATCTAACGATTTAATCAAATTCCTAATCCAACACCTACAACTTTGCCGAATGTGGCCGAACAGAAACTGTTCCGTAACCTGAGTATTCGGTTATCCAAACTTTCAATTTTTTACATAAAAACTCGTAATCTATTCCTATTTCCAGCTTAAACACCAATACATGGATAGAAATCAACTATAAAGCTCAAAATCTGGCATCTCCCTCCTAGGGTTCAACAAAACTACCCAATACCCTCTTTTAACTTTGCTATTACCGCTCAACAACTAAAGTACTAACTATCTACTAAGAACTAACTAAACCTTACTGTAAATCTTAGGATTGATGGAGAATCATTGGCTAGAAGGAGGAATCGCCGAGAGAGCTTTTTGTTTTGGGGGGTGGGTTTGTTGGGTGGCTTTGGGGGGTTTTGTATAAATAATAATAACAACAACTTAATTACTAAATCGCTTTCAACCTCAAACCGTTTAGTCAAACTGTTATTCAGTCCATTTCCGGTCGAAATCTTATAATTTTCTGTTATCCAATAGCCTCAAAATAATCTTCTACCTAACCGGCTAAATTTTCTGCCATTAATTCCGACTAGAACTCCGCTGTTAACCGATACAAAAATCTGAAAATTATTTAACGAAAATTCTAGGCATTACATTTCTTCTCAGACATGATATATGATCATGTCTGAGAGTTAAATGGAAAAGAGTTGATGTTGGGTTAAAGATTTGAGAAAAATTTGTCAATTAGGGTTAAAACAGGGCAGCTTCGGTTTTTTATTTTCTGCCATTTATTGATTTTGGTTTTTGATAAATGGATTTAACCACATTAAAATAGACACTTTAGGATACGTAGTAAATTATAATTGAATAGGAAGAACATATGAATTGACTCGAGAATATGCTATATTTTGCATCGAATATTTATGTATGATTCATGCATCATGAAAAAAAATTTTTGTGAAGAAAAATTTAAATAGAACAAAAAATAAAGACTTATAGAAAAGAAAGAAAGAAATATGAGAGAATAACTGAATAAATGTAACTTTGTTGTAAAGTAGGATTATAAGTTGCCTGTCCCATGAGAAAGGATCATGAGTTGCCTTCTGGCTTCCCTGGTCTGAATTACCTCCAACAAATGAACTGTATATTGAAAGTAAAGTAAGAATAAAAGATATAGTGAGTAAAAACTGCAATAAGACTGTTTTTATGAAAAGTGCAATTGCATACATATTCATGATAGTTTATACATCTCTTACTGACTGTTAGACTCATAGTTTAAATTTTGTGATGTAAACGAGGAATTTTTATAATGTACACGATGAAATAAAGGAGTAGAAAATATAGTAGAGTAGGTGCCCTCATGGTAAGGTAATGTGTTGTTAATGCAAATACTGATTCAGAAGATGTGAAGAGGAAAACTTATGTTTTATTTATATCTGAGTGAAAAAAAATTTTATGTATTATTTTGTTATACTGAATAATTAATTTGTTAAGTATTATTTTTATACAACTATTTAAGATCGTTAATTTGATTTTTAATGAATACTTATAGATTTTAAAACTTCTACTGTACGTTTTCAATGAAATGATTTAGAAATTTTTAGTGAACTTTTCT
Organism: Begonia peltatifolia; assembly: GCA_022433055.1. NCBI lineage: Eukaryota > Viridiplantae > Streptophyta > Magnoliopsida > Cucurbitales > Begoniaceae > Begonia > Begonia peltatifolia. Next base: position 10,951,392 of record CM039522.1, read on the forward strand.
ACTTGCTTTAGTGAACTCTTTCAATTTTGGTTACCCATAATAAGAGGTTTGGATTCTAAGTTAAATTGGTTGCAATGTAGCAACTTCATCCTAATGTTTGACTAGAATGTATGATTTAAATTGTCGAGGTCATGATTTGACCTTAAGTTTTGGACTTTAGTGATTGTTGGGCTATCACTTTCGGTTAATTATGTTTGTCGATACGAATAGATCCTAGTTTTGTGTCATTATTTTGACTTATGTGGTTATATGTGTTCGAATAACCAAAGAAAGTTCAAGACTTTAAGGGATTGATTAGAAGCAGTTCAGAGTTAACAAAATAGTTATACAAACCTTAAAAGAAGAGAGGTGGAGTCTAAAGTCGGTGATTTTATATTTTTAAAGGTGTAACCTCAATGATGTATAAATAGATTAGGTGTGAGAGGGATGTTTTCTACATGGTGTATAGGCCATTTTCATATTATTGAGCATAATGATTAAGTGACTTGTTGATTAGAGCTACAGCCACAACTGAATTATGTTCATAGTGTAGTCGATGTCGCTAAGCTAAGGAAGTATATCTCAATCCCAATACATATCATTATCTGGAGTGATGTACTTGTTTAAGAGGATATTTCTTTTGAAGAAGAACTTATGAGAATTTTGAATCGTAAAATCATAAATATGTACCATCTCAGCATAATCTCATTTTAGGTTCAATGGACGAAGCATATTGAAATAGAAGCCACTTGAGAAATAAAATCTAAAATACTGGCTAAGTATTCCTATTTGTTTGATGGTATCCTTGTGCTTGTTCAAAATTTCACGAATTCCTAAATCGGAGAGAATGTGATAACTATAGTTAAAAATGCTAAATGAAAGAAATTATTTCCTTCCTAGCTTTGGTGGGGACGTTTCAAATCAAAGAAGGGAATATTTGTTTTGTTTTTTTTCTTATTTCTTTGATGCTTCACCGATTAAATTGATTCCCTCTCTTCCTCCAAACCCTTTCCCCAAGCAGAGCCATGAAATTTTTGGAAACGCAAGTTTAATGAATTAGTTCCCCCTTTAGTTGATTCTCACCTTCTTCCTTGTTGGTTATTTTCCTGAAAATCTTCCAATATTTATGCGATATTCTTCTTTGTTAGAAGGAAATCAAGCCCCGTTCAACAATCTATTTTACATGTGAATTCTAGAAAAAAATGCTGGGTTTCACTGGGTAGGTCAGAGGTCTCAAAATTCAGAGGAAAATAAAATTTTTATTTTTTTAACGGCAATTTTTTTATTATTAGTTGAGCATAATGGATTGTTAAGGGTTAGAGAGTTTAATTTAGCGAGAGGTTGTGTTGGTGGCTGGAATGATGGACGATTCTGGTGGTGAAGTGCTCAGGCCCTTGGTGGGGCTTGGAGCGGCCCAGCTAAGTCGCTGTCCATATTCTGTTTAGATTGCGGTTAAACTAGGGGCAGCGATTTTTGTCCTTTTGGTGTTGTTTTTTAGGGCTGTTTTTGAGCCCAAATTCATATAATTTTAGGGAGAATTTTGAGAATTTAAATACCTAACATTTTAACCTAAGGTTTTGATGAATTTATTTAGGTACTAAAAATTTAAAATAAAAACGGCGAACTTTTAGATTTGGGCTTTTTGGTAATTAAACTTTGTTAAGTGATTGTCATTAAGTAGATATTTATTTTATTTTTAGTTTTTCATATTTTATTTTAATTAATAATTCAATTCTTTTATTTTATAAAATAATTGTAAAATTTCTTATTGTTGCTTTATTTGAATGAACATTATCTTTTATACATATTTTCGTATTTCGACATGAAAAACTTGTTTTAACTCAAATAATAAGACAATTGACTATATCTTGTCTTTTGGTACAAAATTCTAAATCTGATCACTTATTTATTGTTGCTTTTGCAATCACCAATTATCGTTATTGTTACAAATACATATAGCGTTCTCAAAGTCCATAAGCGGTTATATTTTTCACTTGATTTTTGTTTTATGCAAAAAGATTTGTTTTAATCATGTACAAGGTATTAATGGGTTATTTTTTACGGATTTCTTCTGTATATTTTTCTAAGATGAAATTTAAAAATGCAATTATTTTATCAAGCTTGAATATAAATATTGAAAATAAAATTTATCGTATTAAGTATAGTTAAATCACCCCGAACAACTCATCTCTTTCTAGGACTTAATCAGGAGGATTTTTAGTTTCCAATTAAGAAGTATACAAGGTGGATAGTATTTTTCTATGTGTTTAATTCTTTTTTTTTTTTAAATATTATATATTATTGGAATTGTTTAAATTTCGAATTTGTTTTACTTTTATCCGATACATTTATTTTTAGACATATATCATTGCATTATCTGGGATATCTTTAATGAACTTATATTTTAGCTATTTTGATTCAGACTTTTACTTTTATTTATCTTGTAAGTCTTCTACTTCTTATAATATAAATAAATTAAATTTAAGGATTTGACAATTCGATTTGATTTTTCAATCAAGTCGTTATTTGTTTGGTCTCGGATCTCTTTTAAGGCGTAACATTGTTGTTAATTTTTCATAGATTGCACATAATCACACATAATGCATATATTTTTGCAGGTAATATAATATTGGAAAAGCAAAAGCATTACAATATTTGGCAAAGAAAAGTGAAAAGGAAAGAAAATAAAGGAGTACTAAGATTCAGTCAAATATCGGCTACTGACTATAAGGCACTAATTGGAGGTCAATGTAGCCTTCATCATTAGTGGCATTAGGTCGAGAGACCAACTTTTAAAAAAAAAAACCAAACAAACAAAACAATAAATTCAACTTGCAAAACAAAACAATGGTTCTTGATAGACAAGCGTCTAACATGGAAAAGCGAAAGGTATAGATTTTCGATTATGCTAATTAGTCGGCAGTGCCCATGACCGAAAGATAATCAAGTTCTTGCAGTTCAGATATTCCCTCTGAAGCAGTAAATATTTTAGTGTATGTCAGAAAGTTGAACGACAAAATCAAATGATTTTCAACGCCACCACGAATTTTTTTTATAAGTATTAGCTCCAAAGAATGAGTTAAGTATTATACTCGAGTTTTCTTAATGACCAAAAGTTGGGACAGATGGGTTTCACTTCACTTTGTCGACTGATTGATTGTAGTGAGTGGACAGTTCAACAGTTAAGAAACACCAGCATCTTCATTATTAGAATTTGTAATAAACTATCATTAATACGCTGATAAATATTTGCCGTTAGTGGGGTCGGGGATTATTCAGAGGAAATATGATGGCTGCATAGCCGCCCTCTCAAAGTGGTGCAATGAAAGCAACTCTTCTGGGTGATGAAAGGTCATGGTACATAATCAATCAGAAGAGCATTGAAAGCCTAATGTCCGATGGTCATCAACAGAAGATATTATAACACAGTCATGCTCGCGAGAGATATTGTTTCATTTATTTTATTAATAGCTTATTTATTTATTTGGTTTGAAAGACTTGGGGTGTTCATGACTTTAATGTCAAAAGAATATGCTCATTTTTCACCAATAACATCGTGATAGTACAATAATATAAACTCTAAACAAACAATTTGTGCAATACTGCAAAACCAACATGATGCAAGTGATACAAAAATCTCAAAGGAAATGAAAATTGAGATGCATGTATTTACCTACAAATCTACAAAATCATTCTCTCAAAAGAGAAAAGAACAAAGTAAAATGAAATCTAGCTTGCTTTTAACTCAAGATCCTTGCTATCCACTTGAAAATCAAAAAATAATTTGTCATTTAAGGTGAGTTGACGTATTTATTTTATGTTCAATATCCAGGATTTTGAAATAAATTGTGCATGCAAAAACATAATTGAACATTAATATGTGCATAACAAACAACCTTGTCCACTAGACAAATAAACTTATTTGGATCGGTTTAAACAATAACAAAATGCATGGACAAAAGTTACAATATATGCAAGAAAACATACATGTAAAATAAAAACTAAAACTTGTACAATAGCACATGTCATCATTGTATAACAAATAATCCAAAATAAAATTTTGAAAATCATGAAATGCACAACCAATTATAATAATAAAACCGTTATCTAAATTGTTATCAACCTAACCAGACTACTGAAATTTGTATTTCAAAAATCCAAATTCAAATCGTCAAACATTAGTACCGATGGTTGCATACTTATATCTGTAAATTATTAAACTCTTAGAACCATTTTTGAATCTGGTAACCAATATAGAGTAGGATCAATATTACCTAAGAAGGAAGAGAGGGAGATGAGTACATTACTAAATTCTTGGAACCATTTTTGAATCTCGTAACTGATATAACCTAAAAAGGGTGGGGTAATGATTGAAAAACAATATTATTTTGCACGTAAAAAATGATTTATCCTTCTCACTCAATTTGGTGGTTCTAAAATCAACATTTATCTTAATCACAAATATACTAGAAAAAGGTGAAGGAGTGCTAACAAATTTGTTAATGTGGTTATGCCAACCCTACATTCTTCTGCGCTTCAAGATTTCTGTTTTGAAGATTCTTTCATAAACCAAATCCTCAACTTTACTAGAATTAACTTTCGAGCGTCCTTCCAAGGGCTTGCACGACATTTTTTTTAGGGCGTTACACTTTACTCGTCCACCAAAAATATAAGTGTAGAAGTTTGAACATAAATGTATAAAATCTCACACTCTCTTAGAGAGTAAAAACCCAAGTTGATGCAATAGGAGCCGTGTGAGGTAAGCTGAAGACTTGAATTTTCAAATGAATTTGCTAACACTTTGTTGTGATTCTAAATTTCAATGAGTTGCACCAAACTGCCTTTTTCTATTTATAAACATCTTTAGAAAAACAATGTATCAGTCGATACTTTGAAATTTGACTTGATTTTTTAAATATTTTCAACAACTCAAACGACACTGTAAGAGAATGTACCAATCAACACTTCTTCTAAGCAGTCAACACTTTGATCTCTTTGGAATTTCTTCAATATGCTAGCGGTTGACACTTCGTCTGAGCAATCAACACCTTGAGATCTTTCTAATTTTTGCAATTGTTCTCGATCAAAACTTCACAATGTTTGTCGACACTTCGAGCTCTACATAATTTTCTAAAATGGTCATGCAGTCAAAAGTTTGCTAGTTCGGTCAACACTTAGAGCACTTAAGTACAAAATTGTTTTTTTTTTTTCACAAACGTTAGGTCTAATCCCTTTAATTGCATCAAACAAGTCCTATTAAACTTAACGATCACTTAAAGGACTTAGACAAACATATTAGCACAACTAAATAAGCCGTCATCTATAAAACATGTTAAAGATAAAACTTTTATGCTTATATAATCAATAAATCAATCTTAAAATTAATTAACCAATTTAGCATTGTGATTATTAACATATTCATCGTCAAAACAAATAAGCTTAACCATTTTAAGCTAACAAATTTCTCTTTTATTATGATGACAAAAATAGAATATTCTAAGTTGATTTTACTGGAGCTCCCCATTAATATATGCAAGCTCTACACCTTACCATAAGAACTTTCCCTTAACATATGCTTCACTTTGTCTTCTCTTTAATATGTGCGACTTGACATACTGTATTATTTCTCCCCCTTTTTTCATTTGTAAAAAAACCCTAGATCTCAAAAGAAATCGGTAGAGTAACACTTGTTTTTAGACTCCCCTTTTTGCTAGAAAAGACAAGACACCCATATAATAGTCCCAAAACCAACCCGAGAGTACATATAATATATCATAAAGAGAGTTACAAATATCCCAAGAATACAAGACAACCAAAAGAAACATGTCAAGCAAATCAACAATATCACAAGGACCGAAACAACGATTATCTAGATTATAGCCTAAACATCCAATAGAAGCCCAAAACTAAAGTTCTACAAGTTTATAAAAAGAAACTAAGCATAGGAATGAAGAATTTTGGTAGGAAAATCAGTAGGAAGAAGGCACATTGATGAAAGTGTTAGTCTTATAAGAGTTGGAGAACTCCTCGAAGTGACGATCAATCATATCAAAACGTGGCTACACTTGAGCCTGAAAGTTGATAAATGATGAAGACAAGTTGAAGAGACACACAGTCAGGTGATTAATTGTAATGACCCTAATAATTTTTCAAATTTTTCAGAGCGTTCTTAGACGTTAACTTCTTAAAAAAATTTGCGATAAAAAAAAATTTTGAATAAATCAAAGTAAACTTGAAATCGTTTAAAACGTAGAGGAAGACTTTTCGTTTTGGTGGAAAATCGTTAGTTTAAAACCCCATGCCAACATTTAAAAATCATATATTATTTATTATTATTTTTTTGTCAACTTATGGGCCGATTGATCGGCTCAAGGAGAGTCAACCAATCGATTATGGTTTTGCCCAAACGCACAAAGGGGCCGATCCATCGGCTCATGCTCTGTGAGCAATCGCACAAATCTCAGGGGTCGAATCTGTGACACCTAGAATTTTCCGCTAAAAACTGGTTTTCGGATTTACGTAATTCATATCAACGAAGTTTTTGTCGGAAGTGAAATCGGAGAATTTCTACCATTAAGTAAAAGATTATTTTGAAACTAATAGACAAGAGGAAATTTTAATATTTCGACCGAACGCAGATCGAATAACAAATTTATTAAACGATTATAGGTTGAGGGCAGTTTAGTGATTAAGATATTATTATTATAAAAAAAATATAGCAGAGCATAAACACCATCGGTTGTTTCCTCTTCCCCCACCGAGGTTTTTCCTTCTTCTTCAGAAAATCCTTCCTCTCCAGCGACGACGATCAAGCGTTGCCTTCGTCAATCTTCAGATTTTTGGTAAGTTTAGTTAGTTTTTAGTAGATAGTTAGTGTTTTAGTTGTTTTGAGTGTTAAAAATAAAGTTAGTGAGAGTATTGGGTAGTTTTAGTGAAAACCTATGAGGGACCTGTGTGAAATTGAAGTTAGAAGTGATTTCTATCCATATGTTGGTATTTGAGCCGGAAGTAGGAGTAGATTACGGGATTTTGTGGGAAAGATTGAGCGGTTTGATAGCCGAATGCTCGAATTGTGGAACAATTTCTGTTTGGCCACATTCGGCCGAGCTATAGGTGTTGGATTAGGAATTCCTTTAAACCGTTAGAAATTAAACATCCTCAGAAGTTCGTAGCGTTTCGAATCATCCAAATCAGATGAGTATTGGATAAGTTACGCAATTCTGAATTTTGTAAGAAATTTAGTAGGATTTTGGGATTTGTTAGAGTAGTTGTTAGAGTGTTGTTTTCTTTCAGAGTTTTTTGAGTTGGATGGAAAAGAGTTAATGAATGTGTGTTTTATAGGTTCTCCAGTTAGCGAGCCGTATACGGAGTATGAATTGCTAGGACGCTAGGTAAGTAGTTTAGTAGAGCAGTAGGTGTTTTGCCTATAGGCACACAATTCGGTAGGATGCATGCACGTTTACTTTATGTTATGCTTTAGTGATTATGCATCATGGTTTTAAAATACGAGAACGAAATAAAAATAAATTTTTATGTTTTTTATGGAATGAAACGGTAGGATGAGATGAGACGATCGAAATGAGAAGATACGTAAGAAGATAATAAAGGTGGGGTTGAGTGGTCTTGTCCCCAGAGGTGGACCGCGAGGTGTATCACTCTTCCCACGCTTTACGTGGTGGTCTTGTCGCGAGAGGTGAACCGTGAGGTGTGTCACCTCGATCTAGCACGTAAAGAAGAACTCAGTAATAAGAAGATAAAGAAATTGTAAGAAAGAGACGAAAACGAAAGTAGAGACGAAACTGTAAAAATTACATATGTTAGAATGTGTTTGTTTACAGTGTTATGTTTTTATGCATTACTTACTTAGTATTAGATTAATAGATAAGTTTTGTGATGTAGGTGACGACGCTATAGCTGGTGAGTACTCAGAGCAAGACCAGGACTATGAGGCGGTTGGAGGAGTCCGCTCGTAGATGACCCAACCGGCTGTTAGGGCATTTTGACTATGGTGGGCATAGGTACAGGTTTTGGAGTGTAGTCGAAATGGTTTTGAGTCGTTTTAAGGTTTTTTGAGTCATTTGGATGTATATATGGATTTCCAATTTTAGTAGTCATCTTTTCTAGATAAATAATGATTTTGAGATGAGGAAAATGTGTACGTTGTTTGGTTTTTAACGTTGAGTCAAAGTTTGATTGTTTTTATCAAGTTTTAAGGTTTTTAGGCAGAATTCTGTGAAGTAGGTGTCAACCTATAAGTTGAGTGGTCGATCAAACCTAGTAAGTGTCGACCAGTATACTGGAGGTGTCGACCAAATTTGGTAGGTGTCGACCGCGAGGGTCGACCTGCGAAAGCAGAGCCAAATATATTGTCGACCTCAAAGATCAACCTACGCGGATAGAGAGAAACGTAGTGTCGACCGGTAATATAAAATTGGACAGGTGTGTCGACCTCGTATATCGACCGACGAGGACAGAGAGAAACGTAGTGTCGACCAGTGCAAGCAAGTGTCAACCGATTAGCGTGAGAAGTAGAGAGGTGTCGACCGATGAAAACAGAGACAAACAAAGTGTCGACCGGTGTTCACAGGTGTTGACCGAAAAATTTTTTTTTGAAAACTTAAATTTTATTTAAATCGATTTCAAATCGAAGTCTTCCGTTGCGATGTTTTACTTAAACGTTTTCAAAAATGTCGTTTTAAGTCGAGAAACAAAGTTTAAAACTTTTACGAAAATTTTTCGGAAGTGTATGTGTGTGAGTAGTAATAGAGGGAGAGCGGACCAGAAATCGGCGAGTCAGTTTTCGAGTCGCTACAGTTGTGGTATCAGAGCAGTGAGTAGTAGAAGTTAGCGTACCGGGAACCTTGATGGTTTTCAGGGCGCTACAGATGTGGTATCAGAGTAGTGAATAGTAGTAGTTAGCGTACCGGGAACCGTGATGGTTTTTGAGGCGCTAGAGATGTGGTATGAGAGGCAAATGGCCAAATCGTTCAAACGATTACTTAACAGCGCTGATCGCCGCACGACGTGCTTCGACAACTGTAAGTGTTTAAGTTTAGTGTTATTTAATAGATGCTTATGAGAGTAATTAACCATTGTATAGGAAATTAGTCAAGATGTCTAGATGACCAAAATGCCCGAGAGTACCGAGAGAGGCAGCTAACTCGAGGAGTGAAGATGACTTGATGACGATCAGACAATTGACGGAGTTGGTGAACAGACAGTCTCAGCAATTAGGAATTTTGCTTAATCAAGAGGTTCAATGAAGTGCAGGTTCTAGCTCTAGCCATGATCAGTTAAGTGATCGATTTCATAGGTTACAACCATTGACATTTGAGGGGCAATCAGTAGACTCAACAGCTGCAGAGGAGTGGGTCCATACCATGGAGAGTATGTTTAAGTATGCAAAGGTAGATGAGGAGGACAAGGTGTTGCTAGCCACATTTCATCTAATGAGAGACGCTAGGTTTTGGTGGGAGTCTGTGAATACCACCATCGATGGACAGCACTTGACATGGGAGAAATTTAAGGATGCCTTTTATGACAAACATTTCAACAGCACAGTACAGGCAGCTAAGAGGATGGAATTCCTATAGCTGAATCAGACTGAATTGGTGACCGAGTACAATCAGTAGTTTTAATCTTTGTCTCGGTTTGCTAGCAATTTGGTGAGCCGGAATGAGGATAATGTATTCCAGTTTGTACAGCGATTAAAGCCGGAGATATATAAAGGAGTAAAAATAGCAGGAACTCAAGAGGTGCCGTATTCAAAAGTGGTGGCAAAGGCGCTAGAGGAGGAGGAAGCCGAGATGAAATGTGTTAGGCAACGAGAGGATTCTAGGAGATTTTTCAAAGAGGTTGCCCCATAACATAGTAGAAGTGCCCCTCAGCAGCAACAACAGTGGGGCAGTAAGAGGTTCAGCGAAGGTTCAAGCAGCCAGGGCAGTAGCAAAAGGCCTCAAGGGTCGTTGCAGTATCCCAGTGTCCTAAGTGCTTGAGATATCACCCGAGCGAATGTAGGCTGAACTCGGGAAAGTGCTACAATTGCAACGAAGTTGGAAATTTTGCTAGAGATTGCTCGAAGCCCAGGGTGACTCGGTGTTTCAATTGTAACGAGATTGCCCAGCTCTGAAGAAAGGTCTGACGCGCACAACATCGAGAGTATTCACCATGATCGAGTAGGGCGATGATGACTAGCCAGCTGTAGTGTATGGTACCATATTGATAAATTCTGTACCTGCGTATACTTTGATTGACTTTAGTGCAACACCCTCGTTTATTGTAACTACGTTTGTGGTCAAGTTAGATGTATGGCCGGTAGCAACGGACTGTAGTTATGAAGTGATGTTATCCTCTGGTGGACGTATACACTCCAATCAAGTCGTACAAGATAGTGTGGTGTCAGTGGGAAGTAAGAATTTGTTGGCCGATCTTATTATTATGAACATAACTGGATATGATGTGATGTTTGGAATGGATTGACTTTTCAAGCACCACGCTATGATCGATTGCAGGACAGGAACAGTGAGTTTTCAACCCCCAGATGGTGAAAAGCACACCTTTCAAGCTGCAAGTAATGCCTGGAAAATATCTGTCATGGCGCCTGTTAGTGCTCGCCAAGTTTTGATTGATGAGTCTTTTGATTTTCTCGCCAGTATTATAGATACGCAAATTCCCAAGGATTTAAGGCCGCATGATGCTTTGATTGTTCAAGACTTCCCTGAAGTTTTTCTAGATGATTTACTTGGTTTGACTCCAGATCAGGAAATAGAGTTTGCTATAGATGTGTATCCAGGAACTGAACTGGTGTCGAAGAATCCTTATAGATTGGCACCAACGGAGCTGAAGGAGTTAAAGAAGCAATTAGAAGAGTTAGTGGAGAAAGGATTTATATGCCCTATCTTTCTGCCATGGTGCGCGCCGATCCTTTTCGTCAAGAAAAAGGATGGGTCGTTACGAATGTGCATCGACTACAGGGAGTTGAATAAGCTGACGATTAATAATAAATACGCTTTGCCAAAGATATACGATCTATTTGATCAACTTCAAGGTGCACGAGTGTTTTCAAAGATTGAGCTGAGATCGGGTTATTATCAGTTGAAGGTCAGGCTAAAAAATATTCCGAAGACGGCTTTTCAGATGCAATATGGGCATTATGAATTCATGGTGATGTCTTTCGGACTAACAAACGCCCCAGTCGCCTTTATGTACCTGATGAACAAAGTATTTCATCACTATCTCGATAAGTTCGTTATAGTGTTTATCGATGATATATTGGTGTACTCTCGTAGTAAGGAGGATCATAAAGAGCACTTGAGGTTGGTGTTGGAGACTTTGAAGCGACACCAACTTTATGTACAGTGTTCTAAGTGTGAGTTTTGGCCGGAAAGGATTAAGTTTCTTGGACATGTCATCTCGAGCTATGACATATCTGTTGATCCAGCAAAGATTTAGGTAGTTAAGGAGTGGCCACAGTCGAAGAATGTCACAGAGATACAGAATTTCCTCAGGTTAGCAGTTATTACAGTAGATTTAGTGAAGGATTTTTGAAGATTGCAGCGCCTCTGACCAGTCTCACGAGGAAAAATGTTGATAAAGAGCACTTGAAGTTGGTGTTGGAGACTTTGAAGCGACACTAACTTTATGCAAAGTTTTCTAAGTGCGAGTTTTGGCTGGAAAGGATTAAGTTTCTTGGACATGTCATCTCGAGCGATGATATATCTGTTGATCCAGCAAAGATCTAAGTAGTTAAGGAGTGGCCACAGCTAAAGAATGTCACGGAGATACGGAGTTTTCTCCGGTCAGCAGGTTATTAAAGGAGATTTATTGAAAGATTTTCGAAGATTGCAGCGCCTCTGACTAGTCTCACGAGAAAAAATGTGAAATATCTGTGGTTTGAAGATTGCGAACACAGTTTCTAGACTCTGAAGCAGAAATTAAATACTCCTTCAATTTTGATGCTTCTTGCTGAGAACGGAAGATTTAGTATTTATTACGATGCTTTCAAGATAGGTCTTGGATGTGTGCTAATGCAGAAAGGGAAGGTGGTAGTATATGCCTCTAGGCAATTGAAGACTTACGAGCAAAACTACCAAACACACGACCTGGAAGTAGCCGCAGTAGTTTTGGCATTGAAAATTTGGAGGTATTATTTGTATGGACAACCATGCGAGATATATTCTGACCACAAAAGTCTGAATTATATTTTCACTTAGAAGGAATTGAAAAAGAGGCTGCGGCGATGGTTAGAGTTTGTGAAGGACTATGATTTCAAAATTAAAGACCACCCCGGCAATGTGAATGTAGTGGTCGATGCTTTGAGCAGAGTGACGACATCCAATTCAGCTGTGGCTTCAAGCATGCCATTAGCTTTGGATGCGGAGTTTCTGTAATAATCCGGAAAATTTTAGATTTTAAATCTAGTTTCTGAAATTTTTAATTTAAACTTTTTGAGAAATGTTTCAACAGGTAAAACTAAGTTATAAAATTTAGAATCTAGTTTTAGCGTCGGTTTTCAAAAATTTTAAAGTCGGAAGGACGCGAGTTTAACGAAATTTCAAGCGGTTAAAACACGTGTGAGCATTTTGGTAATTTTTATTATTATTTAAATTATTTTTATAAAAATTAAAATTAAATAAAACAACAGAACGGCTTCGCGAGGAAGCCGTTCAGTGTTATGTTCTTCTTCGCCAAGGCCGAGAGCGAAAGCCCGAGAAGGAGACGCGTGAGAGAGAGGCCGTGAGGGGGATTCCGATGACCGATCGCCGAGGGTGAGACGCTGGTGCGCGGAGTGTTCCAGCGAGCTGAAAGGGAGGTGCGGGTGCTGTTCTTCTCGAGCTGAAAACCACAGGTAAGCCCTCAGTCTTTCCTACACAGTTCGGCCGAGCTTGATTCTCGATCTTTTCTCTCCGATTTGTATGAAATTTGGGGAGTGTTGAGCAATTTTTAGAGGGCCGGTGGGATGAGCTTGTACTGGACGATGGGTGTCCGAGAAAGGGGAGGGGGCAGATGACTTAAGGTTTGGTTTTGGTGCTTGAATTACTGATTTCTGGTTAGATTATGCTTAATAGGTTGAAATGTGATTGTTCGGTGAAGAAATTGACGAAATTGTATCGAAGTTGAGATTTCAGATATTTTTCGTATAAAAAACAGTTCTGTTTTTTGGGATTTTGACGGGGCTGTAATAACCTGAAAATTTTGAATTTTAATTTTTAATTTCTGAAATTTTTAATTTAATCTTGGTCGGGGTTTTGAAAAATATTTCAACGGAAAATTTAAATTTATAAGACTCGGAGCCTACTTTTGCAATGGTTTTCGGAATTTAAAGTCAGGAGGTCGGGAATTTAACGAAATTACGGACGATTAAAACAGCGTGAGGGCATTTTGGTAATTTAATATAAAAAAAACACTTAACAACCGAATGGCTTTGGGAGGAAGCCATTCGGCTGTTTCAATTGTCACCCGAGGGAAAGCAGAAGGGAGACGCGAGGGAGAGAGGGCGATCGGGAGCTGAGGTTGTGATTTTCGATCGGTGGACGTCGAGCTCGAGGGTGTGAGCGAAACCGCAGCCGAGTGTTTCTTCTCCGACGATCGGGGTTTTTTAGTTGCTGTAGCTCAAATTTTTGAAGATGGTGAGTCCGAGAGTTTTCTGCCGACGACCGCGAAGGGCGGGTTCCCGACCAATTCTGCCACCGACGATTTCGGCGCCTTACTGGAGTCTCTTTTCTTCTCCCGTTGTGTGCAGAACTACATTGCTCGGTAAGTCTCCCTTCCTCCATCTGCTGTCCTGTTCGGTTTGGCCGAGTGTTAGGTTCAGCTTCCCTCCCTTTCTGTAAAATTGGCAGCAATGTCGAAGGGGGGGGTGCTGTGAATTGAAAGGGGGAAACCGAAGGTGAGCCCTGTCGGTTTCCCTAACTTGGCCAAGCTTGGTGCTCGGCCTCCTTTCAATTTCGTCGAGCTTAGCCGGAATGTATAAGTGGAATGCGACTAGTTGTGCATAGGAGTTGTGAAATTCAAATTTTAAATCAAGAATCGGACGTTTTTATAATGGGGCAGTTTCTGTTTTTGCCCAATTCGGCCTACGTTCGGTTGATCGTTTCAAATGCTGTTTTGTGGGTTAAAATAGGTTGTTAAAGGGACGTGTGGCCGCTGGAATTATTCGATTCCGATAACTGACGCAAAAGTTATGCGCGTCGGACGTTTATATTAGATTTTGGTCCAATTCAAATTAGTGAGCGTTTTTCATAGAAATTCGACGTATGAGAGTAGCATAGCCGTTTTTGGATACGTATAACTAGTTGCGAGTGAGTTTTTGGTTGAAGAGAAGTGAAAGTGTGAAATTTGATAAAATGGAAGATTTGGTTTTTAGCATTTTTTGCCTGTCTGCGCCTTACCGTTTTAAAATCCCTCTCAGTATATTAAACTATGTTCCTAAGGGGACGTTTAGCCACTTAAATCGTTCGATTCCGTTGACGGACGCAAAAGTTATGCGCGTCCGAACTTTGGGCTGGTTTTTGGCCAAACCAAACCAATGGATCGTTTTAGTTGGAATTTCATGAGTGTAATTAAGGAAGGTTATTTTTAGCTATTTGGTGAATTTTGAGATAAATACTGATGAGAGATTTGTTTGTGTTTTTAGGTTGAGGCTTTCTTTTGGCGAAACTGTGCGTCGAACGAGCTTAGGACGCAAGCTAAGTATTGCATGCATGTGTTTTGCCCAAGTGGGCCTACACTATAGAACTTTAGGGTTTATGTGATTGATTGTGGTGTGCGTGCGTATTGTTTGACATGCATCATATTTTAAAAACGTGAACGAAAATGGTTTTGAGCATGTTTTGAGTATGCGGTGAGACGTGTGGCGGTGGTACCGCGGATCCCGCTAGTGTGCGGGCCGGTGCTTCACCAGTCACGAATTCCACTCGAGGGGTGGGCCGGCTGGGCCGTCATGCGGCGTGAATCTGTTGACGGTGAGGATATGGGCAGTGGCACCACAGATCCTACTAGTGTGTAGGCCGGTGCAACACCAGTCGCGGATCTTACTCGAGGGGTGGGCCGGCTAGGCTGTCACGAAACGTGTGTGTGTGGTAACTGTGGCCCCATGCTGAGGAGGCTGGGACGGGGGCGACGTGTCAGGGTGTAGAGTGGCGCGAGGTACACCCTTACCCTGATGTAGTTGCTGTGTGGTGATGCGTGTGTGTAGCTTGTGGGCCTCGTTGCTAAGGAGTCTGGGATGGTGGCGACGTGTCAGGGTGTAGGATGGCGTGAGGTTCTTCCTTACCCTGGTGCAGCTGCACTATGCGTCACAGATGTGACAACATGAGTGTGAGTGTAGAGACTGCATGTGATAGGATTGCATTGTCGGCTTTTACTTTCATATCGCATTACTTACTGAGCGTTAGGCTTATGTTGTGTGTTCTGTGGTGTAGGTGCTGACGATACTGCTGGTGAGGCTCGAGAGCCTAGTCCAGAGGTGTAGGATGGTTGACGGCTTGCGCCCGAGGCACCGGATGACGGATTTTGTTAGGGCGACCCGACCCGTGGTGGTGGTCGGTGATAGTGGATTTATTATTTTATGTCGGGTATTTGTGTAGACAGCAGAGTTGTATAGACGTTGATTTATTTTGAGATTGTGTAGAGGGGTTGTAGTGTTTTGGGGACGCGTACGTATTGTTATATGTTAGAGTATGATATTACTCTATACTGGGGACTTTCTTCATTTGTACTTGATGGGTTTTTGTTGTTCTTAAACTCTGATTTTGTTATGGTGGTTTTCGCTGGATGGTTGATAGTTAAATATTGTTGGATCATGGTGAATTGTGTGCAGGGTTTAAATTTTGGGATAGTCAGTTTTTAGACGTTACTCTGCTGAAATTTCGGGAGAGAGGTTGAGAGTCGAGGGGATATGGAATGGGTTGAGATGTGAACAGTGAATGCTAGAGAAGGGTAGATGAGAGTGGGAGTGCGGCGTGATCGCAGGTGCGCGGGGCACGCGGTCCTGCGGGTGCTCACGAGTCGTTCGGCGCCGGGTGAAGGCATGCATGCGGACGTGCTGTACAGTGGCAGGGTGCGTGGGGCACGCGGCGCTGTGAGCGTGCACCAGACACAGTGACGTGGAGTTGGCACGTGCGGCACTGCAAGAGTGCGCGCGGGGTTTCGAAGTGGGGACGTGAGTGCGCGGTACCGGAATATGTAGTTTGAGGGGTGCGTTGGATTTTTCCTAGGATTTCAAGTCTTACCGTCTTATCATAAACTATTTTAAATGATTTTCTTTTCCGCTGCGTAGTTTTTATGTTGAGGACTTCGTGTTCCCTCTTCGGGACGCGAATTGTTTTCGAATCGAGTCGAAACATTTTCGTACTCACAAATGTTCTTTTGAAAATGATTTGAAAACGAAAAGAGTATTAAATTGCGTGCGTTATGTCAGGTGTTAGTGTGTAGATGCACTGTAGCGCACCAGGAACGCGGGGTTTCTCGGGGTGTTACAGGGGCTATGGTTAATCGTTTTAAATTCTATTTTAATGGATTGAAATAGGTGGTTAGAGGAACGTATGGCCGCTAGAATCATTCGATTCCGATATCCGACGCAAAAGTTATGCGCGTCGAAAGTTTATGTCAGATTTTGGTCCAAGTCAAATTAGTGAGCGTTTTTCGTAAAATTGTGACGTGTGATAATAGCATGGTTGTTTTTGATGCGTAAAACTAGTTTTGAGTGAGTTTTGGTTGAAGAAAACGAAAATGTGAAATTGGATAAAAAGGGCAGATTCGAGTTCAGGATTTTTCCACCTAGCTGCGGTTTACCGCTTTAAAATCCGTCTAAGTATGTTAGACTAGGTTTCTAAGGGAACGTTTAGCCTCTTGAATCACTCGGTTCCGATAAAGGACGTAAAAGTTATGTGCTTCTGAAGTTTAGGCTAATTTTCGACCGAACCGAAATAGCTACTCGTTTTGGTTGGATTTTCATGGGTTTAGTTAACGACTATTATTTTAGCTTATTTGGTGAATTTTGAAGCAAAGAATGATGACTGATTGTTTGTGTTTTAGGTTGAGGCATGTTTGGTGGAGATGTGCGTCGAGTGATCTTAGGATGCCAGGTAAGTAGTGCATGCATGTGGTTTGACCAAGTGCGCCTACACTGTAGAACTTTAGGATTTATGTTATTGATTGTGGTGTGCGTGCGTATGGTTTGACATGCATAATCTTTTAAAAAGGGAACGAAAATGGTTTTGAGCATATTTTGAGTAAGTGGTGAGACGCGTGGCGGTGGTACCGCGGATCCTACTAATGTGTGGGCCAGTACGTAACCAACCGTGGATTTCGCGCAAGGAGTGAGTCGGCTGGGCCGTCACGCAGCATGTATGTGTTAACAGTGAGGATGATGGGCAGTGGTACAGTGGATCCTACTAGTGTGTGGACCGGTGCAACACCAGTCGCAGATTTCGCTCGAGAAGTGGGCCGGCTGGGCTGTCGCGAAACGTGTGTGTGGCAACTCTGGCCCCATTGTTGGGGAGGCTGGGTTGGGGGCGACATATTAGGGTGTAGTGTGGCGTGAGCTACACCCTCACCATGATGTGGTTGCAGAGCGGTGATGCGTGTGTGTAGCTTGTGGGCTTCGTTGCTGGGAGTCCGGGACGGTGGCAACGTGTTAGGGTGTAGTGTGGCGCTAGGTTCTTACTTACCCTGGTGCAGCTACACTTCGTGTCACAGATTTAACAATATGAGTGTGAGTGTAGGACTGCATATGATTGGATTGCATTGTCGGCTTTTACTTTCATATTGGACTACTTACTGAGCGTTAGACTTATATTGTGTGTTCTATGGTGTAGGTGATGACGATATTGCTGGTGAGCCTCGAGAAGCCTAGTCCTGAGGCATAGGACAGTTGGCGTCGTGCGACCGGGCCACCAGATGGCGGATTTAGTTAGGGTGACCTGACCCGTGGAGACGGTAGGTGGTGGCTTGGCTATTACTGATATCATATTTTGCGGTGTCGATGTACAATTGACAAGACGAGTTGTACAGGGGTTTATGGAGTGCGTGTGATTTCAGTGACGTACGCGTATGCTTTACATGTAGGAGCTTGGTAATGCTCTATACTGTGGACTTTCTTCATTTGTAGTTGATAGATTTTCGTTGTTTTTAAACTTTGATTATTTTGTTATGAAGATTCTCTGGATGGTTGATAGATAAATATTGCTAGCTTCTGGTGAACTGTGTGCAGAGTTTAAATTTTGGGATAACCAGTTTTTAGGTGTTACTCTGCCAAAATTTCGGGAGAGAGGTTAGGTCGAGAGGATATGGAATAGGTCGGAATGTATACAGTGAGTGTTAGAGAAGTGTGGAGGGGAGTAGAAGTGCGGCGTGGTCGCAGGTGCATGGGCCACGCAGCCCTGCGGGTGCTCACGGGTCGTGCGGTGTCGGGTGAGGGCGTGCGTGCGGACGTGTGGTATGGAGGCAGGGTGCGTGGGGCACGCGGCGCTGTGAGCGTGCGCGTAACGTAATGATGTTGAGTTGGCACACGCAGCACCGTGAGGGTGCGCGCAAGGTGTCGAAGTGATGGCGGGGGTGTGTGACACCGAATTTGTGTAGTTCGATGTATGTGTTGGACTCCTTCCTAGGATTTCGAGTCTTTTCGTTTTATTTTAAAACTATTTTAAACTGTTGTCTTTTCCACTGCGTATTTTTATATTGAGGATTTCGTGTTCCCTTTTCGGGGCGTGATTTGTTTTCGAATCGAGTCAAATTTTTTTTTTATGCTCACAAATGTTCTTTTGAATATGATTTGAAAACGAAAGGGGTATTAAATTGAGTGAGTTGTGTCAAGTCTCTGTATGTCATAGTGTGTAGATGTACTGTAGCGCACCGGGAATGTGTGGGTTCTCGGGGTGTTACAATTTCAGAATTTCAACTTAGAGGTGATGTCGAACATATCGGCCATGTTGTCGGCTATGTCTCTGTAGCCCACTATTTTGAAGAATATGGAACAAGCCTAGAAGGACGACGCTAAATGCGAAAAAATTAGATCTAGCATAACTTCCAATGACAAGTCAGAGTTCAGTTATTCGGACGACGGGATTTTTAAGTTTCGAAATATGTCGTTCGTTCCGAGTAACGAAGAACTACAAAGAGAAGTACTGTGTAAGACCCCGAGAAACCCCACGTTCCCGGTGCGCTACAGTGCATCTACACACTACACACACTAACACTTGACATAACTCACTCAATTTAATATCACTTTCGTTTTCAAATCATTTTCAAAAGAACATTTGTGAGTATGAAAAATTTTCGACTCGATTCGAAAACAACTCGCGTCCCGAAGAGGGAACACGAAATCCTCAATATAAAAACTACGCCGCGGAAAAGAAAACCATTTAAAATAGTTTAAGATAAAACGGTAAGGCTCGAAATCCTAGTAAAGAATCGAACGCACCCCTCGAACTACACAATCCGGTGCCGCGCACTCACGTCCCCACTTCGACACCCTCGCGCACCCTCGCGGTGCCGCACGTGCCAACTCAACGTCACTGTGTCTCGCGCACGCTCACAGCGCCGCGTTCCCCACGCACCCTGCCGCTGTACAGCACGTCTGCGCGCACGCCCTCACCCGACGCCGCACGACGCGTGAGTACCCGTAGGGCCGCGTGCCCCGCGTACCTGCAATCACGCCGTATTCCCACGCTCATCTACAGTTCTCTAGCATTCACTGTACACACCTCAACCTATTCCATATCCTTTCGACTCCCAACCTTTCTCCCGAAATTTCTGCAGAGTAACGACTAAAAACTGGCTATCTCAAAATTTAAACGCTGCACACAGTTTACCAAAACTAACAGTATTTATTTATCTACTATCCAGAGAAATCACCATAACAAAATCAGAGTATGAAGACAACGAAAATCCATCAAATGCAAATGAAGAAAATTCACAATATAGAGCAATATCATACTCTAACATATAAAAATAAATACGCGTCCCAAAAACACTACAACCACTCTATACAATCCTGTACAATAGACGTCTATACAAACTCCTTTATCTGCATAAATACCCGACACAAAATAACAACCCAATACATCTCACCATCACTTACCACCACCACGGGTCGGGTCGCCCTAACAAAATCCGCCATCTGGTACTCGGTCGCACGCCGCCAACCATCCTATGCCTCAGGACTAGGCTCTCGAGGCTCACCAGCAATATCGTCAGCACCTACACCACAGAACACACAACATAAGTCTAATGCTTAGTAAGTAATGCAATATGAAAGTAAAAGCCGACAATGCAATCCTATCACATGCAGTCTCTACACTCACACTCATGTTGTCACATCTGTGACGCGTAGTGTAGCCGCACCAGGGTAAGGAGGAACCTAACGCCACCCTACACCCTGACACGTCGCCACCGTCCCAGACTCCCCAGCAACGAGGCCCACAAGCTACACACACGCATCACCACACGGCAACCACATCAGGGTAAGGGTGTACCTCGCGCCACACTACACCCTGACACGTCGTCCTCGTCCCAGCATGGGGCCACAGTTGCCACACACACACGTTTCGCGACAGCCCAGCCGGCACACTCCTCGAGCAAAATCCGCGACTAGTGTTGCACCGGCCCACACACTAGTAGGATCCGCGGTACCACTGTCCATCACCCTCACCGTTAACACTTTCACGGTACGTGACGGCCCAGCCGGCCCACTCCTCGAGTGAAATCCGCGACTAGTGAAGCACCGGCCCGCACACTAGCAGCATCCGCGGTACCACCGCCACACGTCTCACCACATACTCAAAACATGCTCAAAATCATTTTCGTTCACGTTTTTAAAATATGATGTATGTCAAACAATACGCACGCACACCACAATCAATCATATAAACCCTAAAGTTCTACAGTGTAGGCCCACTTCGGTAAAACGCTTGCATGCACTACTTACCTGGCGTCCTAAGCTCGCTTAATGCACAGCTTCGCCAAAAAGTGTCTCAACCTAAAACACAAATAATCACCCATCAATATTCGTCTCAAAATTCACCAAATAAGCTAAAAATAACCTTCCTTAACTACACTCATGAAATTCCAACTAAAACGGGTCACTAGTTTGGTTCGACTAAAAACTAGCCTAAAGTTCGGACGCACATAACGTTTGCGTCCTTTAACGGAATCGAATGATTCAAGTGGCCAAACGTCCTCTTAGGAACCTAGTTTAACATACTAGGATGGATTTTAAAACGGTGAACTGTAGCTACGTGGAAAAATCCCAAAACTGAATCTGCACTTTTATCCAATTTTCACATTTTTTGTTTTCTTCCATCAAAACTCACTCAAAACTAGTTTTACACATCAAAAACGGCTATGCTACTATCACACATAGCAATTCTATGAAAACGCTCGCTAATTGACTTGGACCAAAATTCGACATAAACTTCCGACGCGCATAACTTTTGCGTCGGATATCGGAATCGAACGATTCCAGTGGCCAAATGCTCCTCTAACTACCTATTTTAACTCACTAAAACAGAATTTAAAGAAATTAACCGTAGTAGGCCGAAATGGCTAAAAACAGAAACTGCTCCTAAAAAAAAATCCGATACTTGATTCCAATTCGAATTTTACAATTTCTATACACACTAGTCACATTCCACTCATATATTCCGGCCAAGCTTGCCGGAATTGAAAGGAGGCTGAGCACTAAGCTCGGCCAAAATAGGAAAACCGACAGGGCTCACCTTCAGTTTCCCCCTTCAATTCACGGCACTCCCCCGACCCCCCCCCCCCCCCAAAAAAAATGCGGCCAACTTCACAGAAAAATGGAGGGGAGCTGAACCTTACTCTCGGCCAAACTAGACGGAACAGCAGAGGGAGAGAGAGACTTACAAGGTGGTGTGGTTTGGCACTCGGGTGAGAGAATGGAAGAAGAGAGAAATCAGAGTGTTCAGTTGCTGGCGACAGAACTGAATGGGGACTTCTCCTCGCGGTCATCGGCAGAAACACTCGGCTCTCACTTCAGGAACTCGAGCTGCTGAAACCTAATAGCTTCGGTTCGTCGGAATAGCAGCACTTGCTCGCAACTCACCTCTCACACTCGCGCTCATCGGCCATTGATCGCAGCTCCGACTTCGGCACTTGATCGCCTTCGCTCTCCGGTCGTCTTCTCTCAGCACTCGCGGGCAGAAGAGAAAACCGAGTGACTTCTTCGTGACGCCATTCGGTTTTTCTCAATTTATTTTTTTTTATTTTAAACAAATAACAATTTACCTAAACGCCCACACGTGTTTTTATCGTCCGTAATTTCGTTGAATTCTCAGTCTCCCGACTTTAATTTCTGAAAACCATCATAAAAGTAGACTCCGAGTCTTATAATTTAATTTACCGTTGAAATATTTCTCAAAACTCCGATCGAGATTAAATTAAAAGTTTCGAAAATTTAATTTAAAAATCCAAAATTTCTGGGTTATTACATACTGGCTGAAGCCCATTCTTCGAGTTTTTCTATGCATCCAGGGAGTACCAAGATGTATAAGGACCTAAAATAATATTACTGGTGGCCTAATATAAAGAGGATTGTAGCAAAGTACGTTGAGACGTGCTCGATTTGCCAGCAGATTAAGGCTGAGTATCAAAGGTCAGCAGGGAAATTACAACCATGACCTGTTCTTAAGTGGAAATGGGAGCAAATATTGATGGACTTTGTTGTCGAATTCCCTCGGACAACAAAGGGCTATGATGGTATATGGGTGATCATGGATTGGTTAACAAAATCAACCCATTTTCTACCAGTGAAGATGACATACTCTAAATCAGCCCATTTTCTACCAGCGAAGATGTCATACTCTATGGACCAATTCATCGAACTATATGTACAAGAGATCGTACGGTTGCACAGAGTTCGAACTTCGATTGTATCAGACAGAGACCCTAGATTTACATCGATGTGTTGGAAGAGTCTGCACAAAGCCATGGGTACACAGCTCAATTTTAGTACGACATTCATTCTTAGACGGATGGTCAATCTGAGAGTACCACTCTGACGCTAGAGGATATGCTTCGAGGTTGTGTACTGGAGTTCCAAGGTTCATGGAGCAGATACCTACCATTGGTAGAGTTTTCTTATAATAACAGCTTTCAGGCTACGATAGGTATGACTCCATATGAGGTTTTATATAGGAGAAAGTGTAGGTCTTCGTTATATTGGGACGAAGTCGACGAAGCCGACGAAGCACGATTGATTGGTCCAGATATTCCGCAACAAACATCAGAGAATTACATTTATTAGACAACGGATTTTAACAGCTCAAAGCCGACAGAAGAGTTATGCAGATCGTCAGAGGAGAGAGATAGAATTTGAGGTGAACGACAAAATCTTCTTGAGGATCTCTCCATTCAAAGGAGTTATAAGATTCGGAAAGAGGGGCAAGTCAAACCCTAGGTACATGGAGTCATTTCTTATTACGAAGAGAATAGGGAAGACAGCTTACCAGCTACAACTACCAGCCTCAATAGTTGTGATTCACAATGTATTACACATGTCCATGTTGAAGAAGTGTATACGAGATCCTTCTCACGTCGTGGAGCAACAGGATATAGAGGTTCAACCCACTTTGACGTATGAGGAGAAGCTAGTGGAGATTTTGGATTATGTAGTGAAGATTTTACGCAACAAGCAGATTCTACTGGTGAAAGTATTATGGCACAACCATAATATAGAAGACGCAATCTGGGAACAGCAACATTACATGATAAGCCGATATCCAGAGTTGTTTAGGTAACAAATTTTGAGGGCAAAATATTTTTAAGCAAGGTGCAATGTAACACCCGAAATTTTTGCTAAAAGCTTATTTTCAGATTTAAGTAATTCTTATTGGCGGAGTTATGGTCGGAATTGAGAGGAGAGAATTTCTACCATTAAGTAAAATATTATTTTGAGACTAATGGAGAATAGGAAATTTTAAGATTTTGACCGAACGCAAACCAAATAATATATTTATTAAATGATTACAGGTTGAGGGCGGTTTAGTAATTAGGTTATTATTATTATTATTATAAAAAAAAATATAGCAGAGCATAAACACCATCGGGTGTTTCCTCTTCCCCCACCGAGGTTTTTCCTTCTTTTTAAGCAAATCCTTCCTCTCCAGCGACAACGATCAACCGTTACATTCGTCAATCTTCAAATTTTCGATAAATTTTAGTTAGTTCTTAGTAGATAGTTAGTGTTTTAATTGTTTTGAGTGTTAAAATTTAAGTTAGTGAGAGTATTGGGTAGTTTTAGTGAGAACCTAGGAGGGAGCTGTAGAAAATTGAAGTTAGAATTGATTTCTATCTATATGTTGGTATTTGAGCCAGAAGTAAGAGTAGATTACGGGATTTTATGAAAAAAATTGAGCGATTGGATAGGCGAATGCCACTTTCGGCCAAGCTAGAGGTGTTGGATTAGAAATTTGTTTAGACTGTTAGAAATTAGACGTCTTCAGAAGCCCGTAGTATTTCAAATCGTCCAAATCAGACGAGTGTTGGTTAAGTTACGCAATTCTGAATTTGGTCTGAAATTGTGTAAAATTTTGGGATTTGTTAGAGTAGTTGTTAGAGTGTTGTTTTCCTTTACAGTTTTATGAGTTTGATGGAGAAGAATTAATGGATGTGTGTTTTATAGGTTCTCTAGTTAGCGAGCCGTATACGCAGTACGAATTGCTAGGAGGCTAGGTAAGTAGTGTAGTAGAGCAGTAGGTGTTTTGCCTTTTGGCCTACATCACAGTTTGGTAGGATGCATGCACGTTTACTTTATGTTATACTTTAGTGATTATGCATCATGGTTTTAAAATACGAGAACGAAACAAAAATGAATTTCCATGTTTTTACGGAATGAAACAGTAGGAGAAATGAGACGAACGAAATGAGAAAATACGTAAGAAGATAATAAAGGTAGGGTTGAGTGGTCTTGTCCCCAGAGGTGGACCGCGAGGTGTATCACTCTTCCCCCGCTTTACGTGGTAGCCTTGTCCCGAGAGGTGGACCACGAGGTGAGTCACTTTACTAGATTGGGGTTGGCCTTTTCTCGAAAGGGGGACAACAATGTGTGTCAACTCGATCTAGCACATAAAGAAAAACCCAGTAGTAAGAAGATAAATAAAATGTAAGAAAGAGACGAAAACGAAAGTAGAGACGAAACTGTAGAAACTGTATATGTTAATATGTGTTTGTTTACAGTGTTATGTTTTTATGCATTACTTACTTAGCATTAGGCTAATCAAAGAGTTTTGTGATGTAGGTGACGACATTATAACTGGTGAGTACTCAGAGCAAGACCAGGACTACGAGGTTGTTGGAGGAGTGCGCTCGTGGACGACCCAACCGGCTGTTAGGGCGTTTTGACCATGGCAGGCATAGGTACAGGTTTTGGAGTGTAGTCGAAATGCTTTTGAGTCGTTTTAAGTTGTTTTGAGTCATTTGGATGTATAGACGGATTTCAAACTTTTGTAGTCGTCTTATTTAGGTAAATAATGATTTTGAGATGAGGAAAATGTGTACGTTGTAGGGTTTTTAGCGTTGAGTTTAAGTTCGATTGTTTTTGTGAAGTTTTAAGGTTTTTAGGTAGAATTCTGTGAATAAGATGTCGACCTATAGGTTGAGTGGTTGACCAAACCTAGTAAGTGTCGATCTGTATAATAGAGGTGTCGACTAAATTTGGCAGGTGTCGACTGCGAGTGTAACACCCCGAGAAATCCCGCGTTCTCGGTGCGCTACAGTGCACCTACACACTACACACACACACTAACACTTGACACAACTAACTCAATTCAATACCCCTTTCGTTTTCAAATCATTTTCAAAAGCACATTTGTGAGTATGAAAATTTTTCGACTCGATTCAAAAAAAACAACTCCCGTCCCGAAGAGGAAACACGAAGTCCTCAACATAAAACTACGTAGCGGAAAAGAAAACCATTTAAAACAATTTGAGATAAAACGGTAAGACTTGAAATCCTAGGAAAGAACCCCACGCTCCCCACGAACTACCCAGTCCGGTCCCAAGCACTCACGTCCCCACTCCGACACCCCGCGTACACCACCGCGGTGCCACAGGTGCCAACCCAACGTCACTGTATCTCGCGCACGCTCACAGCGCCGCGTGCCCCACGCACCCTGCCTCTGTACAGCACGTCCGCGCGCACGCCCTCTCCCGGCGCCGCATGACCCGTGTGCACCCACAGGGCCGCGTGCCCCGCGCACCTGCGACAACGCCGCACTTCCACGCTCATCTACCTTTTTCTAGCATTTACTGTTCACACCTCAACCTATTTCGTATCTCCTCGACTCCCAACCTCTCTCCCGAAATTTCGGCAGAGTAACGGCTAAAAAATGACTATCCCAAAATTTAAACCCTGCACACAATTCACCATAACCCAACAATGTTTATCTATCCATCATCCAGAGAAATCACCATAACCAAATCAGAGTAAGAAGACAATAAGAACCCATCGAATACAAATGAAGAAAGTCCTCCAAAACACTACAACCCCTCTATACAATCTCAAAAGATCAATGTCTATACAACCCCGCTATCTACACAAATACCCAACATGAAATGATAAATCCACTATCACCTACCACCACCACGGGTCGGGTCGCCCTAACAAAAATCCGCCATCCGGTGCCTCGGGTGCACGCCGCCAACCATCCTACGCCTCTGGACTAGGCTCTCGAGGCTCACCAGCAGTATCGTCAGCATCTACACCACAGAACACACAACATAAGCCTAACGCTCAGTAAGTAATGCGATATTAAAGTAAAAGCCGACAATGCAATCCTATCACATGCAGTCTCTACACTCACACTCATGTTGTCACATCTGTGACGCGTAATGCAGCCGCACCAGGATAAGGACGAACCTCACGCCACCCTACACCCTGACACGTCGCCACCGTCCCGGACTCCCTAGCAACGAGGCCCACAAGCTACACCCACGCATCACCACACGGCAACCACATCAGGGTAAGGGTGTACCTCGCGCCACTCTACACCCTGATACGTCGCCCCCGTCCCAGCCTCCCCAGCACGGGGCCATAGTTGCCACACACACACGTTTCGCGACAGCCCAGTCGGCCCACCCCTCGAGTAGGATCCGCGACTGGTGTTGCACCGGCCCACACACTAGTAGGATCCGCGGTACCACTGCCCATATCCTCACCGTCAACACATTTACGCCGCATGACGGCCCAGCCGGCCCACCCCTCGAGTAGGATCCGCGACTGGTGAAGCACCGGCCTGCACACTAGCGGGATCCGCGGTACCACCGCCACACGTCTCACCTCATACATCAAAACATGCTAAAAATCCTTTTCGTTCCCGCTTTTTTTTAAAAAAATATGATGCATGTCAAACAATACGCACGCACACCACAATCAATCACATAAACCCTAAAGTTCTACAGTGTAGGCCCACTTGGGCAAAACACATGCATGCACTACTTACCTGGCGTCCTAAGCTCGCTCGATACACTGTTTCGCCAACAGAAAGCCTCAACCTAAAACACAACCAATTTCTCATCAGTATTTCTCCCAACATTTACCAATTAGCTAAAAATAACCTTATCTAACTACACTCATTAAATTCCAACTAAAACGGTCCATTGGTTTGGTTTGGCCGAATACCAGCTCAACGTTCAGATGCGCATAACTTTTGCGTCCGTCAACGGAATCAAACGATTCCAGCATCCATACGTCCCTCGAACAGCCTAATCCATCCCACAAGAACAGAACTTAAAACAATTAACCAAAACTAGGCCAAATTAGCTAAAAACCGAACTGCCCCTGCACAAAAATGGTTAAATTTTTGATTTCAAACTTCAATTTACAAACTTCCACACACAACTAGCCCCATCTCGTCCATAACTCTCGGCCAAGCTCACTGCAAAGCCAAGAAGACCGAGCACTAAGCTCGGCCGAAACAGGAAACCGACAGGGCTCACCTTCGGTTTCCTTAAGCTCGCAACATCACCTTCGCGCTACCCTACCACTTGCGGCCAAATTTCATCAATGCCGAAAGCAGGCCGAGCACTAAGCTCGGCCAAGCCAAAAAAAAAATGGGACGGCAGAACAAGGAAAGAGCTTACCGTTGCGTTACTGTGCACTCGGTCGAATGGAGGGCAATGCACAGCCGAACACCCAGTCCCGGCAGTCTCCCCAACGCCCACTCGCGTCTGCCGAAGAATCGGAACTCGAGGATTTTCCTCCCCTCTCCCGCGTCTCACTCTCGGCTCTCTCGGGAATTCGAGCTGCTGAAACCGAATGGCTTCGGTTCGTCAGGACAGCAGCACCTGTTCGCAACCCGCACCTTGCACCCACGCTCGCCGGCCGTCGATCACAGCTCCGCACACGACCACTCTCCCCTGCACGCTAGCTCTCGGCGCTCTCGGTTGCTCGCAGAAAACCAGCCAAATGGCTTCTTCCCGAAGCCATTCGGGTGGTTTGTATTTTTTTTTTTTTAAATAATAAAAATACAAATTACCAAATTGCCCTCACGTGCTTCAATCGTCCGAAATTTCGTAACTTTCTCAACTTCCCGTCTTTAAATTCTGAAAAACTTCGCAAAAGTAGGCTCCGAGTCTTATAATTCAAATCTTTCCCGTTGAAATATTTCTCAAAACTCCGACCGGGATTAAACTAAAAATTCCAAAAATAAAAATATAAAATTCGAAATTCCCGGGTTATTACAGCGAGGGTCGACCTGTGAAGGCAGAGCCAAATAAATTCTCAATCGGTGCATGCATGTGTCAACCAGTAATATAAAATTGGACGAGAGTGTCGACCTCAAAGATCGACCGACACGGACAGAGAGAAATATAGTGTCGACCGGTGCACGCAAGTGTCAACCGATAGTATAAAATTGGACGTGAGTGTCGACCTCATAAATCGATCGACGCGCATAGAAAGAAACATAGTGTCGACCGGTGCATGCAAGTGTCGACTGGTTAGCGTGAGAAGTAGAGAGGTGTCGACCGATGAAAAAAGAGACAAACAAAGTGTCGACTTGTGTTCACAGGTGTCGACCGAAAATGATTTTTTTGAAAACTTGAATTTTATTTAAATTGATTTTAAATCGAAGTCTTCCGCTGCGACGTTTTACTTAAACATTTTCAAAGGTGTCATTTTAAGTCGAGGAACAAATTTTAAAATTTTTACGCAAATGTTTCGGGAGTGTATGTGTGTGAGTAGTAGTAGAGGGAGAGCGCACCGGAAATTGGCGAGTCGATTTTTCGGTCACAACAGTTGTGGTATCAGAGTAGCGAGTAGTAGTAGTTAGCGTACCGGGAACCATGATGGTTTTTGGGGCGCTACAGATGTGGTATCAGAGTAGTGAGTAGTAGTAGTTGGCGTACCAGGAGCCATAATGATTTTTGGGGTGCTACAGATGTGGTATCAGAGCAGTGAGTAGTAGTAGTTAGCGTATCGAGAATAGTGATCGTTTTCGGGGCGCTACAAAATTGATCACTCACCATTGAGCAATCGATCGGCACCCTTTCATGTGTCAATTCTGGGCACGAGAAATTCTTCCTCAAATGTCAACTTTCAAACCCAAAACAAAACCAAAACCTTTCATACTTAAATTCATCAAAACATACTATATCCATTTCAAAACCTTCCATTTTCATATCAAAACATTTTCATGCCGCAAAATATATTTTAGCAAAGTGTTCAAACCCATAATTTCGTATACACGAAATCTTAAACAAAAATATTACGTACTCATCCACGGGTCAAAATCGCTCTAACAACACAAAAACCACCATGGACGTGCTCCGTCCACCGCTTCTTAACTCCTGACAGTGCGTAAGACCCTAACCTGTAGTTTCGTTACTTGCATCACAAGGTTCATTTAATGAGTCTAATGCTCAGCATGCAATGTATGATAAATGCTCATGCAATTCATAAACACTATGTTGTTTCGTTTAAGTATTTTCCTTCTTTTCTTTTTGTTAACATTGGGTTGTGACATTAAGGCCTCATATCATTGGGACAATCAATTCCACCGAAACTAACTTTGGGGCAATCAATCTCACCAAAGCTATATTGTGGGCAATCCTTTCCACCAAAACTACCTTCAGAGCAATCAATGCCATCAAAGTCATACATTCATTTCATTTATTTTGTTTCGTTCTATCTTTCCTGAAAACATATGCATAAAAACTCTTTCGTTCTTTTCATAAAACATGATGCATGAATGCGAGAACATAGATAATCCATGTGATCATAAGATCTAAACCACTCATATCCTCAATATCGTATCATATAAACACCTCATACATTCAAAATTACATCAAATAAACCAACCAACATAGTCACCAGAATTTCATTTCCTCAATACAATATCCACAATCAATAATCCTCTAAGCAAATTCATATAAATACCTCCTCAAGGTTAGCATAAAAAAATCATCAAACAACACAACTTATTTATGAACTACAACTATATCTCCAATTTGAACCATCAACATCATAAACTTCCTAGCATCCTTTGATGTAGACCAAAAGGCCAAGCACATGCAATTATTACTTACTTGGAGTTCTTAGCACAAATTAAAGATAATTGATCAACCTTCTTGGTAACTTGAAAAACCTATAACATATTAATTCCATCGTCAATATCATCATTCATAACAACAACTTTGATTACATTTATAACCTTTTGAATTCATCTAATTTGTGTAATAACCCGAAAATTTTGGATTTTTAAATTTTATTCTCGAAACTTTTAATTTAAGTTCGGTTGGATTACTGAGAAATATTTTAACGAGTAGAATAAATTATAAAACTCGGAGTCTAGTTTGTCATGGTTTTTGAAAATTTTAAAGTCGGGAGGGCAAGAATTTAGCGGAGTTGCGGACGATTAAAACACGTGAGGGCGTTTTGGTAAATTTTATTATAAATATATATATATATATATAATCTGTTAAGTGGAATGGCTTCACGAAGAAGCCATTCCACTACGGTGGTTCTGCGACCGAGCGCCCGAGAGGAGCAAGCCCGACCGAAGGGGGGAGCGTGCTGCTGATGAACGACGACCGTGCGAAGGGGGTGTTGACGAGCTGGAGGGAGAAGTTGGTTCGACATTCCCGCGCTGAAAGACCGAAGGTATGTGTCCCCTATTTTTTTTTCAGTTTTGTCGACCGAGCGTGGAAGCTCGGTTGTTCTT
>CM039522.1:10982561-10997523 GCA_022433055.1 Begonia peltatifolia
GTTAATGTATGCATTGGTAGACCGAAATGTGGATGTTCGGTGAAGAAATTGGCGAAATTGGACCGAAGTTGAGATTTCGGATATTTTTTTCGTATAAGACCAGTTCTGTTTTTGGGGATTTTGATGGGGTTACGGTTAATTGTTTTAAATTTTATTTTTGCGGGTTAAAATAGGTTGTTAGAGACACGTACGGCCGCTGGAATCGTTCGATTCCGATATTCGACGCAAAAGTTATGCGCGTCGGAAGTTTATGTCGAATTTTGGTCCGAGTCAAATTAGCAAGTGTTTTTCATAGAATTGCGATGTATGATAGTAGCATAGCCGTTTTTGATGCGTAAAACTAGTTTTGAGTGAGTTTTGGTGGAAGAAAAACAAAAATGTGAAAATTGGATAAAAATGGTTGATTCGGTTTTTGGTGTTTTCACCTGTCTGCGGCTTACGTTTTAAAATCCGTCTTAGTAGGTTAAACTAGGTTTTTAAGGGGATGTTTAGGCACTTGAATCGTTTGATTCCGTTGACGGACGCAAAAGTTATGCGCGTCCAAACTTTGGGTTGGTTTTTGGACGAATCCATTTTGGTGACCCGTTTTAACTGGAACTTCATAGGTTTAGTTAAGAAATATTATTTTTAGCTTATTTGGTGAATTTTGAGACGAAGATTGATGGGTGATTAATTGTGTTTTAGGTTGAGACACATTTTGGCGAAGCTGTACGTCAAGCGAGCTTAGGACGCCAGGTAAGTAATGCATGCGTGCGTTTTGCCCAAGTGGGCCTATACCATAGAATTTTAGGGGTTATGTGATTGATTGTGGTGTGCGTGCGTATTGTTTGACATGCATCATATTTAAAAAAAAACGTGAACGAAAATGGTTTTGAGCATATTTGGAGTATGTGGTGAGACGTATGGCGGTGGTACTGCGGATCCCACTAGTGTGCGGGACAGTGCTTCACCAGTCGCGGATTCCGCTCAAGGAGTGGGCCGGCTGGGCCATCATGCGGCGTGAATGTGTTGACGGTGAGGGTGATTGGCAGTGGTACCGCGGATCCTACTGGTGTGTAGGCCGGTGCAACACCAGTCACGGATTCCGCTCAAAGAGTGGGCCGGCTGGGCTGTCGCGAAACATGTCTGTGTGTGGCAACTGTGGCCCCGTGCTAGGGAGGCTGGGACGGGAGCGACTTGTCAGGGTGTAGTGTGGCGCGAGGTACACCCTTACCTTGATGTGGTTTCCGTGTGGTGATGCGTGTGTGTAGCTTGTGGGGCTCATTGCTGGGGAGTCCGGGACGGTGGCGACGTGTAAGGGTGTACGGTGGCGTTAAGTTCCTCCTTACCCTGATGCGGCTACAATACGCGTCACAGATGTGACAACATGAGTGTGAGTGTAGAGACTACATGTGATAAGATTGCATTGACGACTTTTACTTTCATATTGCATTACTTACTGAGCGTTAGGCTTATGATGTGTGTTCTATGGTGTAGGTGTTGACGACCTTGCTGGTGAGCCTTGAGAGCCTAGCCCTGAGGCATAGGATGGTTGGCGGCGGGCGACCGAGCATCGGATGGTGGATTTTTTTAGGGCGACCCGACTCTGGGATGGTAGGTGGTGGCTGGGTTAGTTTGCGGGTATTTTTCTTTTGCTGTGTTAATGTACAGTCGATGAGATGAATTGTATATGCGTCAGTGTGTAGATGTATATGGAGTGCGTATGATTTTGGCGACGTAGGCATATATTTTACATGTAGGAGCTTGGAATTGCTCTATACTGTGAATTTTCTTCATTTGCATTAGATGGATTTTTGTCGTCTTCATACTTTGATTTTGCTATGGTGATTTCTCTAGATGGTTAATAGATATTTACTGTTGGTGTTTGGTGAACTATGTGTAGGGTTTAAATTTTTGGGATTGCCAGTTTTTAGGCGTTACTCTATCGAAATTTCGGGAGAGGGGTTGGGAGTCGAAAGGATATTGAATAGGTTGAGATGTGTACAGTGAATGCTAGAGAAGTGTAGATGAGCGTGGGAGTGCGGCGTGATCGCAGGTGCGCAGGGTGAGGGCGTGCGCGCGGACGTGCTGTAAAGCAGCAAGGTGCGTGGGGGACGCGGCACTGTGAGCATGCGCAAGATGCAGTGATGTTGAGTTGGCTCGTGTTGCACCGCGAGGGTGTGCGGGGTGTCGAAGTGGGGACGTGAGTGCGCGGCACCGGATTGTGTGGTTCGAGGGGTGTGTTGGATTCTTTCCTAGGATTTCGAGTCTTAACGCTTTATCTTAAACTATTTTAAATGGTTTTCTTTTCCGCTGCGTAGTTTTTATGTTGAGGATTTCGTGTTCCCTCTTCGGGACGCGAGTTGTTTTCGAATCGAGTCGAAAATTTTTCATACTCACAAATGTTCTTTTAAAAATGATTTGAAAACGAAAGGGGTATTAAATTGAGTGAGTTATGTCAAGTGTTAGTGTGTGTAGTATGTAGACGCACTGTAGCGCATCGAGAACGCGGGGTTTCTCGGGGTGTTACAATTTGAATGATTCCAAATTTAAAGATTTCCAAAAGAAGAAAATTATGGACTCATAAATTCAGTTGAATATCAAAAACATGATAGCTTGAATAACATCCAAACCAATTCAATCAACACTTGATTTCAAAACGCGAAATTGATCAACATTCCATAACTTTTGATTTACTAATTAAAATTCAATAATTTTAAAGCCAAAAGTTCACCCAAAGAGTCTATTATAATATACCAAAACAGCTTATCAAAGAAAAATCAATAGATTTGGTTAAAGACCTCAATCCTAAACTGCCCCGAAATTCCACTTTTTCAAAAATTAACAACTAATCCAACATGCATAATTTCTTCCATCCTTTCTATTTCCAATCCTCAACCAAACATTATAATCCAACTAAACGTCAAATAAATCCAAGAATGTGAGAAGTGAAACCCAATTTTCATACATCAAACCCTAGCCTATTCAACCATCAAAATATTCAACCAAAACAACACATTAACCTCATTTCTATCACCTATAAACCTAAAACATTTAACCCTCTTAAGCAAACTCAACACTCACCTTGAAAATCTTGAGAGACTGGAGAGAAGCTTGGAAGAGATTGTGTGTTTCTCTTTAAAGAGCCATACCTAGAGAAAGAGGGAAGAAATCTTATCTTCCAAAAACCAAAACTAAATAGAGAGGGAGAAGGAGTTGGTGTGGAGAAGAGCAATGGTGTGGGTAGGCTGCTGTTTTTCCTGGCTGAAGAAGAACGTGAGGGAGAGGGAGAGAATGAGGGAGAGAAATGGTGTTTGGTGATGGGAAGAAGAAATCTTCTTCAAAAAGTTTTGGATTCCAAACCTCACTTAAATCAACTTAATTCACCATTAAATTCATATTTACAAAAATCTAATTATTCAATTTTTATTCTCTTTTTGGTTGTTCTATTCTTCCAATCATAAATTTTGGCTTTTCAATTGCTATTACATTTATTTGATAAATCTCTAAAATCTCTCGTAAACTTCATGCACATAGTTAAATTATTCGGTAGAATTTTTTGGGTGTTACATTAATCTTTTCCTCAACTCTTGAGAAGCTGTCTCATGGATAATCTAAAGGAGGAAGAGACTGAAGAGGAGGACAATCAGTCATTTAAAAACAAATTTGCTTGAGAATATCCTTAGAAGGATCGACTGATGAATAACCTTGAGGAATAGGTTTGAACTACCATACATGATCCTCGCTACACACTATGCTCATCCTAGTGAGGTAAAAGCAGTGTAGGTGTCCAAGGTTTTAAACTTCTTCGAGATTTCATTCTTAGGAATCACAACTCAATTCAAATGGAAAATCTTCATTCAGAGAAGATTGAGCAAAAGTAACTTGACAAAATTGTTTAAAATTTCCAGTATACGATGAAGAATAATGTAATTCACATTGAAATGTTCTCATATAAAAAACTGGTAGGGAACATATAGTCCATGCAGGTAATGTGATCTCCAAGACCATCCCTTGGCAAGGTTGTAAGTTAAAATATGGCGAGCAACACTTGCTAGAACATGCAAATCTTTTGTCGTCGGTTTAAAAGGTATAGGGCCATTGGCGGTTTTCAAAATTGATATTAGGAAGTCCACACCACAATCAGTTCCAACAAAATCAATATCCTTGAATTCATCATAATACATTTTCATTGACTCATTCACAACATATTCCAACATCTCATTAACATATTGGGTAGCCAATGTAATACTCTTTCCATTAAAATAGCTATAAATAGAGATGTTAAACGACCCAGCTGAGCCCAGAAAGGGTTCGCTCACTGAGCCTAACGCGTTAACCTAAAAAAACTTTCAACCCGAGTCGACTCGCGAGCCACGAGCCTAACAAGCCGAGCCGATCTAACCTAACGAGCCTAACAAGCCGAGCTTAACGAGCCAAGTATACTTAAAAAAATTATTTTATATAAATATATTATATATTTTATTAAAATTTTATTCGTTAAAACTACAATAGATAGTTATTATTGTAGTGGTAAAATATGATAGATACTTATCTTAGTCGTGTAAATAATAGAAATCTCTAATTAATACAAAAATGATATTTAATTATAAAAAATGGAAGAAAGCAAATATATGAAAAATATAACATTGATTATAAATTTGAAATTTACATCACTACAAATTAGACACATCCCAACTAGGTTGGCACTCATCTAATTGTTAATTATGTAAAAAATGTCAAAAAAAATTACAACTCGAAAAAATACTTCAAAATTTAAATTACAATGCTAATAATCAATGTACAAATTTTTAAAGTGTTCAAGTATTTCTTAATCTAGTTGTTGGTTTCTAGCAATGGCGTCATTCTAATTCCTCATACAAATGAGTGCTTCCACGAGATCGGGTGCAAGTCGTTATCGGCATTCATCATACACAAGTCAACCTGCACTAAAGCCGACTCCGATGCTGCGGTAGAGACCGTAAGTGTT
Organism: Begonia peltatifolia; assembly: GCA_022433055.1. NCBI lineage: Eukaryota > Viridiplantae > Streptophyta > Magnoliopsida > Cucurbitales > Begoniaceae > Begonia > Begonia peltatifolia. The sequence continues at coordinate 10,987,531 of CM039522.1, forward strand.
AGTAGATCACGTGCCATTATAGAAAAAATAGGATATGTGGTGAAAAATATTTTCTACCAATATAAAATATCAAAGTTTTCTTCGCAAAAAATTTGATATCGAGTGTCAAAATAAATTTTTAGTTCATTTCTTATAAAATTAGAGTAAACATCCACATCTAATTAATGTCAAACATCATGAATACCAAATTGTGAACCTACAAGATCTTGACTTTCACTACTTTAAGTACATGTGAAGAAAACATGTGAATGATTAACATTAGAATATTTAGATTCATAAAATAATATAAACTAACAATTCCATGTGTTATTTGATCCATAGAAAGTAAACAAGTAGTATATAAATTATTAAAAATTTTATTAATCATGAGACATACTCCACTTAACTTATATCTAGGATCAATTATACACGCATAAAAAAAAATAAGAAGCATGTCAAACTAATATTTTTTCATTTTATTAAATATGTCTCTAAATTAATCTATTTGTCGATATTGTGCAAAATTACTCGTTAAGTTTATAAAAATTAGGAGAACAAGATGAGAAGTGAGATAAAAAATTCCCGAATATTCATTTATAATATCATAAAATGGTTTTAAAAAAATGAAGAAATATATTAGGTACATCGTAACTAAATTTATCAAGATTAATCTTTGGTGTTTTCTCATTAATAAAAACATAAATAACTTGCCAATAACGCCTAGCATTTTACAACATTAAATAAGTAGAATTCCATTTATTATCTATACTAATTTTTAATTTTTATGGTTTAAGTTAGGCAGCTTTACAAAACTTTCTATATTCTTGTTGTCTCGAATTAAATCTAATTATATAAGAAATTATATATCTAATTAATTCAATTTGAGGCGAAATATATGTCATACCATCTTTAACAACTAAATTTAAAATATGACAAACACATTCTATATAGAAACGAATATCGTGAGTAGTATCTAATTGAAAATAATTTTTAAAATGCTAAACAACAATATCATTAGCACTAACATTATCAAGTGTTATGCGAAATATTCTATCTTGAATAAAATATTCTTACAATATCGTTAAAATATATCTATAAAGTGTAATACCAGTGTAAGGATATTCACAATTACAAAATCCTAAAATTATTTTATTTAATTGCCAAGAGTCATCAATAAAATAAGAAGTTACAATGACATAGCATATAGAATTATGTGCACTCCATAAATTAGAGGTGATACAAATAGATATTGAAGGGACACTTGAAAAAAATAAAATTAATTCATTTTTCATATTATTAAATATTTTTTATAATATCATTTCTAGAAACACGATTAAAATTAGAAGTAGCATACTCTTTCATAAACTTAATTCATCATTATCGGTGGATGCTAAAGACAACTCACATTGTGCTACAAGTTTTACTATTCATTCTTTCATTTTATTTTGTTAATACAAAAAAGTGTTACTACCACTAGCATTCAATAATCTTTGTGTAGGGTCTCCAACTTGCTTGTTTAAGTGACATTTTTTATCATGCCTACCGAGTGTGCTAGTTGAACTATTTGAAATATATGTATAATTTTTAATACAATATTTGTATTGAGCCCTAAATTTACTTTTTCACCAATTTTAATTTCTTTAATTACAAAATGTGTCCATACTTCAAACGTTTTGTTTTTTTTTTTAGGTGATGAAGTGGATGTGGATGCGGATGCTTGTGCAGATGATTGCCCTATTGAAAATACATGATTTATTTCCTTAATTTTCTCAATTTAATCATCAATATTATAATCATGTGAATCCATAACTATTAAAGATAATTTTTGAATGTAAATTTCAAATAAGAAAATGATACTAAAAATCTAATTGATCAACAATAGTTTGTTGGTGGTGTGAGTTAATGATCACCTCCACGTATATGAAACCAACACAAATTAATGTAAAAAAATTTAGTTAGTACAACTACAATTTTAAAATTATGTAAAAATATATAAAAAATAAACTGAAGTATATATTGTTGAATAGAGAAAAGAGTAAGTTGTAATAATAGAGATATTCATTCCGACTAAAGAACCCAAATTGATTGAGAGCACTCTTAATGAATTGAGAGAGATCGAGTGATTGAGAGAGATGAGAGAAGATTGGGTGAAAAAATGGAAAGGAGGAGTTGAGAGTTTATAGAAGAAATGAAGAGAAGAGGGAAAGGGAGGCCGAGAGGAGTCTGAGACTGAGTCACTAAGAAAGCGTAGCAGTGGCTAGCCCTGGTCGCTACACTGCACCATTCACTCTTCAACAATGGTCACAAGATCGTTGCAAAGAGCAATCTCAGCAACGGTAACCATTGCTGAGAGCCGAGCATCAGAGCAGTAAGAGGAACAGTCAAAAGACCGTTCCTCTCTATTGTTGGCTGAGAGCTTCAGAGCAATCTCAGCAACGGTAACAAGATCGTTGCTGAGAGAAAGAGAGCAACTCACAAGATCATTGCCCTGTCAAAAATCGACATCCACTCCCAAATACCAATCGGGGCTTTTTTTTCTTTTGATCGGAGATTTTACGAAATGGGAGCTACTGAGATGGAAATCTGGAATATGGCAGAAGCAAAATAGCACACGAGATGGTGCCTTGCAGCAAAGTAAGCTTTTGGGTTTTGACTTGCTGTTCAGAAGAGACAGATTCCGGCGAGTGGTAGCCGCGAGGAGAGCAAAACTGTGAAAGCGAGACGGAGACGTAGATTGCCTGGCGAAAGATAGATCACTTACTCGCCGACTCAGAAACTAGACGCACTCTACGCCAGTCGCCAACTTAGAAGCTGGACGAGCATTGCAATGTCAGTCGCCGACTCGCAGTCGCCGGTTGCCTAACCAAAGAGATAGATCAGAGACTGAGAGATTTTTCGAGAGACGACTGATGAGTTCAATCTGGCAAGCTCATTGGGCTCCATCTATGGTGGGCTCGGTAGCTCAGATCCTGGGCTCAGCTCGACCCGCTTCTTTGGATCGAATCAGTTTCGACTCGCTACAGTAGCGAGCCTTCAGCCTACCAATTTAACACCTCTAGTTATAAATCCTTAACAGCCAAAGATTGTATACCATATTTGTGTAAAACTTACTAATGCGCATATCAAAAGGGGCCCTCTAATTTGCATAATCTATACAACCCAAATATTTGCAAGCGTATTTTAAATCAAACCTAAAAGACTGAAAAATGAAAGCCGATGAGATAGAATTGAATTGTTATTTTCACAATCATATCATATCTACAAATTAGCCGAATGGACGAATTTTGGAACATGTCCGTTCTGCCACGCCAAGTTGTGGATGTCCAATTAAGAAATGGATGGGACCATTGGAAATTAGATGTCCTGTGGAGTTTGTAGCGCATTGGATTGTCCAATTCGGACGAGTATTGGAGAAGTTGTGAATTTCCAAAGTTGGTAGAAAATTGAGTGAGATTTCGGGTTTAGTGGAGAGTTTTGGTTTTGGTATGAGTTATGACTTTCAAACTAGGAATTTATGAATTGAACGAGTTAGAATTGATGGATATGTAATTTTATAGGTATTCTCAGTTAGAGTACGAAGTTGCAAAGTATGAGAAATTTCAAGGATGCCAGGTAAGTGATGGATTGTTTGTGGTTTGGCTTCGGACCTACACCATGGAATGGTAGGATAGTTTGTTTGTTTTGATTGTTGTTTTGTTGTTTGGTCAGTTGGTTGTGCATATGTGTTGTCATACATCATGGTTTTGGGCTACGAAAAAATGAGTTTTGAGCATGTTTTGAATTGTGCATATGAAATATAATTAGATAAGAAAAGATGCCACGCATGGGCAACGCCTCGTCGTTAACGTGCTAGTGAGAAAGCACTAGGAGGTTCCCATGGATGAAAGTACGTAAGATGACACAGTTTGTGAACGCCTCGTCGTTAACGTGCTAGTGAGAAAGCACTAGAGGTTTCTATAATCGATGTTGGGAGGAGATTATGTATGCCCGTCGCGTGTGTGAACATGATGTGTGCCTCTAATCTCGCTACGTGGGTCATGGTTTGGCCGTCCTGAGTGTGATAGGATGAGTGCCTACTTGACTCACACGTGAAAGTGGAAGATGATAACAATGAAAACGAAACGAAAACGAAACCGAGCATAGAAAATGCATCTGTTAGAGGTTGAGTCATGCATTGATTTTTAATTCATGCTCCATACTTGCTAAGCATTAGGCTTACGTTTTGTGTTCTATGGTGTAGGTGACGGGCATGCCTAGGATGGTTTTGGTGGCGTACGCCGTATACCGGTGCAGGCAGTTGTTGGGGCGACTCGACCATAGTGGGATATAGGATGTATGGTACGGTTACAGTCGGGATTGTAGTAGGGATTATGTCATTTTTTTAAAATTACTTGAAGAAATTATGTTTTAAAAATATAGGTGTTGACTTTGTGGATTTAATCATGGGAATGTCATCATGTGTTTCTCTGAACTGGTGTCATTTTTATGTATACGGATGCACGATGTCGACCGGTCAGTGTAAATTGAAAGGTGAGTGTCGACCGCGGGGTTCGACCTGTGCGGGTAGAGAGAAATGAGGTGTCGACCGGTGACCGTGCGTGTCGACCGGTTAGTGTAAAATCAGTGAGAGTGTCGATTGCGGGGTTCGACCTGTGCAAGCAGAGAGAAATAAGGTGTCGACCGGCGACCGTGAGTGTCGACTGGTTAGTGTAAAATCAGTGAGAGTGTCGACCGCGGGGTTCGACCTGCGCGGACAGAGAGGATTAAGGTGTCGACCTGTGAAAGGAGGTGTCGACAACTCCGAGATGAGCGTAGAAGTGTCGATCGATGAAAAACCCGAGAAGAGCCAAGTGTCGACCGAGGCTTACAGAAGTCGAGTAGGTGTCTTTGTTTTACATTTAATAAAATGAAGTTTTATCCAAACTGATTTTAATTGAGTTTCTTACTGTAATGCTGTTTAAAATCTTTTCAAAAATGTTGTTTTAAGTTAAGGAATAAAAGTTTTAAAATTTTATGCAATTTTTACGATACAAGTGAAATAGGAAGTAAGTGGCAAAGCAGTCCAAGGTGGACCGAGACATACAGGAGTTGGTATTAGAGTAGTGACCAAACCGGGAATCATGTAGGGTTTTCGGGGCGTCATAGGAGTTGTTATCAAAGCAGTGACCGAAACGAGAATCGTGTAGGGTTTCCGAGGTGTCACATTTAGAGTGATTGATTGTATTTAACTTTAGTTCTATATTTAGTATGTGCAGAACATACAACAACATTGTCTGTTTGAACAGTAATAAAAACTAACAACTTATACAACAAGGCATGTCATCAGTGTCTAATATATAATTCAAAATAAAGTTTTGAAAATCATGAAATGAGTAATCAAATATAATATGCTCAAATGTTATCCATTTCACGAAACTACTGAAATTTGTATTTAAAGAATCCAAATCAAAATCGTCCGACATTTGATGTGCCAGGAAATGGAAGAAGGAAGCTATTGCTCATAAAGCTCTTGGTTTGCCAAACAGTTTTGGCTGAAAATGAGATGACATTTCAATATGCACAACTCTATCAATATAGCTTCAATGAAGATGAAAGTTGGACAGCCTCTATCTCTGGATGTGGTGATGTCCTCCAAAAATTAGAGGTTGAATTGTAGGAGTGAAAAGTTATTGATGTGCTTTGAATTGTAATGCCTTCAGTGATGACAGAAGTGCTAGTTCACTTCGTATTTCCATCTGACAATCACTAAAAATCTCTAGATTCCAACAAATACAACTATTACAATTTAAATCCAAATGTTATGAAATTTTAATTGAAACTTTCTCAATGGGTGAGTGAGATGTCCTTAAAATTTCAGATCCAAAATAATCATAGATGAAAAGATATGTTTGAAACAAAATTGTTGGTTCCATTTGAACGAGTTAGGGAATAAGCTTACTTTCTACTTGCACAATTTCTTCAATAAGCAACCTAATGAAATGAAATTTCAACACTATCTGGCCTTATCAACGTTTAAACACCATTAAAACTTCAATGGTTAATTCCTGCTGGATCATCAGATATGATGGAAAAGGGCGTTGTTGGTCTGAAGAAGTGATAAGTAGGCACTTCTTGATTTTTGTGATTATTCTAGATGAAGAACACTCTAACTTGCCAAGATCAGAGTTTTCCACACTTTTGCTGTGAATTCTACCTATGAAAATGGTAGAGAAAAAGAGAAGTAGTAAGAGCTCTCAATTTAATCACAAAATTGGAAGACAATTGCACAATACTCTCACGGATATCACTCGCCGTGTGGGCACTGAAATGAGGCTCAAAAAGCTTCAAAAATTGTAGAAGAAAACTTCAAGAATTTTATTGAAAATAAGCCACTGAACATCAGCCATAGGAGGAAATAAATAGCTCCACAATTAGGTCAAAGTATTAAAAAAAATGACAGAATCAAATAATGAAAGAACCCACCATTTCTGTAATTTCGAGGGCAACTTGCGCCGCTCCAAACCTGGTGCTTGTCTTCTATTTCTAAATGTCATTGTCTTCAGCTCTTATTCTCTAAAATAAAATATGCAACCATATATGCAATCAAAAACATAAAAAAGTTTGAAAAGGAAATAAAAAGGATGGTTCTCGAATTGGTCTTGGGCTAGAATTTCTTGTGAAAAAAGCCTCTCTGTAATTGGCTAGGTGACAAAGAAAATGATGTCAAAATTCCTTGATCCAGCTTATTCCGGAAACCTTGAGATGTCAGCTATATTCTTCATGCAGCACACTTGTTGAAATAGAGTTGGAAAAGCTATCAAATATGCCAATTACTCCTCAAAGGTTAGCTTGATGGCAGGTTTTTTGGAAAATCCAATAATCCTTGGACATATGTGATCTTCCATTTCTGTCTCACCTCGAAGAATATCATAACGTAAATGGATGATAAATTGAAGAGTTGGATATTCTTAAAGTATGCTTCTCCATGAAAACCTACAAAATAAACACTTGAAAATCTGTTAGAAAATCCCCATGGAATTATTGTTGAGGAATGATTAATCCATGGCATATCAGTTATTGTGGTGGAAGTGCATGTTTATTTAGAAACTGCTACATCTGTACTTTCTTTGTTCTTTGGCTTCCTTTGAAGATGATCTCTCAAAATTGTTATGATGAGAGTTTATTACTTGCTTGCTAAAGATTCCACCTTAAGGAAGAGGGAGTAGAATGGTACAATACAAATGAAATCCACTGACACTCATAAAGATAACATGGATTCGGGACTGAAATGAGCCTGGTGAGCACCCACAAAACAAAGCAGCTCAGTTACTTAGCTATTCGAGAAACCCTCAATAAAACTGAGATGAAAAATTAAGGAAATGAACTTGAAATCAAACAATTGTTGGAGGAGATATTACCTTAGAGGTGAAGAACACAACCTTTAAATATCAAGTGAAAATGAACAATGAAAAAATGAAATTGAATGTTAGATCCTTAAAGTGGTCAGAGTAGCAAGATTTTCTATGTTGTTGGCCAATGCACTTCCAAGGAAGATGTAACCACTTTAGGTAGAGTTTTTGCCACCTTATACGGACCTAAGCTCGTGCAAGGAGTAGGTAGAAGTGGTTTGTAAGAGTTCTTACCAGCAACGTTAAGCTCCAAGGACAATGGAGACGCAAATTCTCTTGGCAAGAGCGAAATGCTTACCTTCTTGGTAGGATTCCGAGAGTAACAACCAAAGGAATTTAGGCAAAGGTGACTTTTATATTGATTGTCTCAAAAGTTTACAAATACCAAAGTTATGCATAAATAAAGCTCCTAAGTGGCTAGGGTTTTACAAACAACCATTGGATCACTCGGCTATGTGGATGGTCGAGATGGTGTAGTGTGCGGATGGTGAGGACTAGCTCCTACTTGGTGCCATGTAATCTGTGCACTATCCTTTGTCCTTTTTGCCAAGTGGCTGGTCCATGTCTTCCTTCAAGTAGATCCCTTGTTGGTGTGATGGTTTGAGCCTTGTAGGTGGTCTTCCTTCATGGCTGCGCCACACTCCAAGTAATTAACCGAAAGTAGCCACCATCATAAATCTAATCATTTCATGCATCTAATTCTAACCAGATAATCTAATGTATGCATGCAATAATGGCTAATGTTAGCCAAAGTTTAAAGAAAATTGGTTACATGGATTGGATGTCGGGAAGAAAAATTCCCACTTCATTATCTTCAATCCGTTGTTCCAAAATGAGGACAGCAAGGGTTGGGACAAGTTTTGATCGTTGAGCTTCTATTCCAAGTCTCCAAAGATAGCCTAACCTACAAAAGTATAAAACTTGTCAGAAAATAAGTTACATAAAACTTGGCCCCTGGTTTGGGCTCGAGTGACGAGCCTATGAGGGACATCCTGTAACGCCCCGAAAATCCTACGTGATTCCCGGTTCGCTACCAACTACTACTCGTCAATATCTCTCATATCCTCTATTAAATATTTCCTAGAAATTGAGAAGCTTTATATTTATTTGTTCGACTCAAAAAGACTTTTTTTTTAAAACATATAAATCAAGAGACCGATCGACACCTGCAAGAGCCGATCGACACTTGAGTGGTCTTGGATTTTTCATCAGTCGAAACTGACAAACGCCGGTCGACACTACCTTTCTCTCGGGTGTTTGCATCAATCGACACCAGGGACACCGGTCGACATCTCTACCCTCATTTTAGAGAGGGGTCGACACCCGCTGTCGCAGATAGACACCTTGATCCTCTCTGTCCGCGCAGGTCGACCCTCGTGATCGACACCACTATCAATTTTACTCAGACCGGTCGACACTTGTAGCCAGGGGTCGACACCTACTTTGACTCTGCCCTGCGCAGGTCGAGTCTCGCGGTCGACACTCACCCTCTATTTTGACTAAACGTTTAAAACCCATAAATCCACTTTTCACCCAGAAACTTTAACAAAATTCAACAAAACAACACAAATTTTGACTAAACGTTTAAAACCCATAAATCCACTTCTCGACTCAATTTACAAACCTGTTACGGATGCCAAAATACTCAACCCAAATTCAAATATCACATTTACATCAAAATGACTAAGCACGACTCAAAATACCTCACTACCCGTACTTACACCCGCCATAGTCAAAACGCCTCAACAACTGGCCCAGTAGTCCCACAAGCGTTCTCTTCCAACTGCCTCCTAGTCCCAGGCATGCTCGGGATACTCACTCACTAGCTGCTGCGTTGTCACCTACATCACATAACTCAACTATTAGCCTAATGCTAAGTAAATAACGCATACATACATACTAAGAACAAACGTTTCCTATACATGCAGTTTCTACAGTTTCGTCTCTACTTTTGTTTTCGTCTCTTTCTTACATCTTCTTTATCTTCATACTATTGAGTTCCTCTTTACGTGCTAGACCGAGGTGACACCATAGCCCACCTCACTGAACAAGGCCAAGCCCTGTCTAGTAAAGTGACACACATCACGATCCACCTCACTGGATCGGTCCACCTCACGTGACAAAATGACCACGTAAAGTGGGGGAGGAGTAATACCCCTTTACGGTCCACCTCACCGAATCGGTCCACCTCACTGGACAAGGTAACTCAACCCCACCTTCATTATCTTTTTACGTAACTTCTCATTTTGTTCATCTCATCACATCCTACTGTTTTACTTCTCAAAAACGTGGAAATTCATTTTCGTCTCGTGTCCTACTTTAAAACAATGAATGCACAACCATGAAAGCATAAAATAAATGTGCAATGCATACTACCAAACTATGATGTAGACCCGAAGGTAAAACTCCTACCACGTTACTTACCTAGCGTCCTTAGCACTCGTAGTCCAAATCTCGTATGTTAATTGGAAAACCTATAAAACAACACATCTATTAGCTGTACCTTCCATTAACTCCGTAAAACTTTAAAGGAATCAACCACTAAATCCCCACTCATCGTAAACTAAATTTCTAACTTGTAACACCCCGAGAACCCACACGTCCCCGGTGTGCTACAGTGCATCTA